>CM065129.1:14117966-14382966 GCA_033026305.1 Cirrhinus molitorella
TAAAATGAAAACCCACCCTAATCTCAAAAACATTGCGATGTTATTTTTTTATTATCATTATTTTTTAAATAACTTCTACTCGAGTAATGAATAATGATTTTAAAAGAATGCCACAAACAAGTCCAATTACAGTGAGAGACTGTGGACCTTAATGTAAAAATAAATAAATAATAAATAAATAAAATTAAAATGAAAACAAAGCAGGAAGCGATAAATGTACAATCAGACCCTGGACCACAAAACCATAAGGGTAAATTTTTTTTACATAAAGACTTATGCATTATCTGAAAGCTGAATAAATAAGCTTTCCATGATGAATGGTTTGTTATTTGGACGATATTTGGCCGAGATACAACTATTTGAAAATCTGGAATCTGAGGGTGCAAAAAAAAAAAACAAACAACAATACAAACAAACAAATCCAGATATTGAGAAAATCACCTTTAAAGTTGTCCAGATTAAGTTATTATGAATAATACTAATCAAAAATTAAGTTTTGATATATTTATGGTAGGAAATTTACAAAATATCTTGGAGAAAGTGGAACATGGAAGATTATGGAACTTGATCTTTACTTAATATCCTAATAATTTTTGGCATAAAAGAAAAGTCTATAGTTTTGACCCATACAATGTATTTTTGGCTATTGCTACAAATATACCTTTAGCTACTTAAGACTGGTTTGGTGGTCCAGGGTCACATATATGGATTGTTGATCGTTTAGGAGATACAAACTTACAATTTTGTCTTTCGGTGACAAGAACACTAAAACAGTGTAGGACCTCTTGAATGAACCATATCCCTCACATCATTTTTTATGTGAACAATTAAACCAATGTATGTTTGCCAAAAAGACGGTATGCACGTAGTTGTCTTTTTGTTCTAGAATCTGTAGTACAGATTGAAATTATTTAATTATATTATGAGCTAATCAACAGAACGTCACAGATGCTAAGATGTTATTTAACCAAGAACATTCCTTCAACAATTTTTAACTGGCTATGCAGTCAGAAGTGCAATGATGCTGTGTAACCACTAGATGTCCCTACTCGCTTTAATTGTAGTTATCAGGGATTGCTGTAACCATCAGAAAACAAGTGAACAGCCCACACTTGTTTTTAAGCCCAAAGTCTGGTTTCTACTCTTTTTCATGACTTCTGGAATTTAGCAAATGCAAATTCATCATTATTGCTTCCAGTTCAAATTCATCTCAACTTCAACTTATAACACGTAAGTACTACCACATTGATATTAGAATGTCTAATCATCATGACTTTGTAGTTTAAATTGGAGATGCAAGGACTAAGTGCAAGAAACTAATTTGTAGCTAGCAAACGTGCACATAAATGTTCATTTAACAACTGATTGTTTCATTTTTCTTCTTGGAAAATAGTATAGAACAAAATGTCTTTATGTGCATTGCTTTTCTCATTTTAAGTAATGCTGTCTCATAGGTGGTCTGTTTTGTTTTCCCTGTCAAAACCTATTAGAATTAATCCTGTTTTCACCTGTATGGACTCGATGTGTACTTTAACCCAAAAGAAACAACGTCTCATCTTGACTATGACTGTGAACCTGAATGAAGCAGTGTTTAAGTGAGAAATATGAATTTCTAACACTGCAAGTCTGAACTGTGAAGCTGTGTTCTGTTTTAACACAGACATCTGATGGGGTCATCGCACATCTGAGTGACAGCACCTGACTCCACATACAAATCACGCCTTTGGGGCGGACGATAGCTGAACACATCAAAGAGACGCCGAACCCTTTGGCGCACCGTGGCATTTATTTCTTCTCCGTATCTCAGACAGTTTATGGACACTAAGTCCTTCTCTTGTTGCCTTTTGTCTATACACGTATCAAATCCTTCCAGCTTCCCTCCCTAGTATCTAAAATAAAATAACGATCTGATTGTTTCACCTGCCAGCCAAAGGCTATCAAAGTGAAGAAGATAAGGTAAACTAATGTCCAATAACTGGAGTCATTTCCATCGGACAGACTTCAGTTTAGAGGGAGATACGAGAGGGATGTTACAGTTACAGAAGTTTTAATGAAAACATGTCACTGAAATCGAAAGGCGATACAGTATGTTTTTTGTTGAGATTCATTCATGTGAGGGAGAAGAAGCTGAACATGTTTTACCAAAGCAATCGCGATTGCCGACCGCCTTCACCCTGAATCGAAGCCAGATCTTGATAAGTGGAAACAATCCATCTCATTGATTCATTATAAAGCTGCTTTATTTTCCTCACCGCTAAGATGAAGATACAAATTAAGATACGTATCCAGTAGAGTGGGTTCTATATTTAAATTATTTGATGAGAATCGCAGAAAACCTGAAACTAATGGCCTTAGAACAAAACTAGAAATGTATCGTCTGGTATTCCAAAGGGATTCCACAACACTTATCTGAGATGCTATTTCCTCTTGAATTAAGGGATTTAGTTTGTCTCCTGTTGGCAAAAAAAAAAAGCCGAGTAAAAAGAGAATAGCAAAAGAATAGACTGTCATGCTGATTTCAGTGCCCCTGGCCTAGACCTGTTCACCCAAAGCTTCAAAAACAACCAAACAAACATCCATACTGGATAGGAGGCTCGCCTGCCAAGTCATGCCAAAGTGAGGCCCTCTGTTTGGGGCACACAGACTTTTGCCTCCCCCTGTCCCAGAGCAATCAGAGCATGTAGGGACGGACACCGAGCTTTTTGTTTTCGCCTGCTCCAGCAATTAGCTGCCAAGTGGCAAGCTAATGAAGATAACCCACTCCAAGCCCTGATCAGCAGCCAGGGCGCTGACGACAGCTCAAAACACAAAGACACTTACGGGAAGAAGAAGGGGGTATTTTGGGACCATTTTATTGTTATAATTCTGTTTTTATTATGATCAGTGTTGGGGGGGTAACGCATTACAAGTAGTGCAAGTTACTTAATCAGATTACATTTTTCAAGTAACTAGTAAAGTAACATATTACTTTTTAATTTACAAGAGTTACTTTTTCAAATAATGCCAGTTACTTTGTGTTCCCATTTACTGACTGACAGCTCCCCTGTCCCCATGTTGGCTTACTGTAGTTCTAAATGTAAACATGCATTAATTCATCTCACTCACAAAAAAAAAAAAAAAACAGATTCGGTATTTGTAAAAACAAAAAAAAACAAAAACAACAACAACAAAATATATATATATAACTGTGAAATACAAACTCAGAATATGACGCAAACCTGCATTTATAGCAGTAATGAAATAACACAAATATTCTTTATGTATTTAATCTAGTGCTGTCATGATTCATCACGATTAATCACATCCAAAAAAAGGTTTATGTTTACATACTATATATTTGTGTACTGTGTATATTTATTATGTGTATATATAAATACAAACACATGCATGTATATATTAAGGAAAACATATTTTAGTTTATATATAAAATATACAATATATATATATATATATATATATATATATACAAAGTAAACACACATATAGTATGTAAACATAATATTTTATTTTGAATGCGATTAATCGCGATTAATCGTTTGACAGGCCTAATTTAATCCCATTTTATTAACCAGTGTCTTTGCTGCTGACCTTTGATGATCCAATTCAATAATACTAATAAGCAGGGTTGGGGAAAGTTACTTTTAAAAGGAATGCATTACAATATTGCATTACTCCCTAGAAAAGTAACTAATTACGGTACTTAGTTTTCCACTTTTTATGGAAAAAAGCTCCTTAAAATACCTTAAAAGCTCTTTCACACCAAAAGTGTAATGAATAAGCCTCAGGCTAAAGGGAAAGTAAATTCACATTTGTACAGTATAACACATTGAAGAAAAAAAGTTAAAGCATAAAAAAGAAGCACACATTTTTATCTAGAGTAATTTTTGCTTATTAGTTTTGGAATTGAATTGAATTGGATCATCAAAGACATGGTTAATAAAGTGGTATATATAAAGGATATTTGTGTGTTTTTTTTTTACAATTATTGCAGGTTCGTGTCACATTTTGCATTTCACTGCTTTTATACATTTTGAGGAATACTGAATCTGTGAGATGAATTAATTCATGTTCACATTTAATTCCAGTGTCTTCCTCCCGATTTCTCTCTGCATGGGGACAGGAGATCTGTCAGCCAATAAAAGGGGGAAAAAGTAACTGGTGTTCTTTATTTGAAAAAGTAACTTGTAAATTAAAAAGTAATTTGTTACTTGTTAAAAAAAAGTAATCTAATTATGTAACTCATGCTTTTTGTAATGCCGTTATCCCCAACACTGCTAATAAACAAAAAATACTTTAGATAACCTAACATTTGTGCTTCATTTTTTGTTTTATTGCTGCCTGCAGCCTGAGGTTTATTTATTTCATGTTTGTGTGAAAAGGCAATTTTTTTAATTAAAAACAAGCAAGCAAGTCCTGCCCCAACGTAACACATTACTTTTCATAAAAAGTAACTAAGTAATGTAATTAGTTACTTTTTTAGCGAGTAACATGATATTGTAATGCATTACTATTAAAGTAACTTTCCCCAACACTGATTATGAACTGTCAAGTCTTATTTAAAGAGCAATGTACCCGCACATAATTTGAATTCTACATCAATGGTTCAGGTTGTGTAAAAACAGGTTAAAGTTACCTGTATACAGTGTAAGGCTTTTGGGAAAATAAATTTTTTTATTGCTTTAATATTTGTGACATGTGAAAGATGGTATTCCTACTGCAATATTTAGTTGATATATTGAGTCTTTGTTCTATTTGTTCTAATAGCTCTTTGTTATATTTTTTGATGTATTTTGATGTTGCTTCAATATTTGACATGTTTCATTTGACTAAATGAGTGTATTAACAGGCTCTTTGAATCTGTAGTCAAAACCACTAAACTCCATCAGCTCTGATGAGTTAATTGACATACAGGCTGTTGAATAGTAAATGAGCAACTGAGTTGTATTTCTGTGACCTGGATAACTGAACTGACATGTCAATACAAATTTCACCATTTTTCCTGTTATGTTCCTAATTTTGTTATTTCTTCCTTTTAAACATTTATTTGAATTTTTACATACTGTGCACTCAAAACCAGACAATCCATGAAGATTTAGCTTTTGATTGTTTAAAATATAATTAGCAGACAATTTTTTCCTCACCAGGGGGCGCTAGAGCCGAGAATTGAGGCCTTATGGGCAGCTGATAGTCAATTATTCTGCAACAGCAGTTCACCTAGACAAACTGCCCCTGTCTGTATGTCTATTCTCTAATGACTGGCAATATTCCTGTAATTTGGGTGTGTCAGCGTATCCTGTCTGGTACAGTCTGAAGCTGTTCAACTCATAGCTCTAACAGGTAGGTTATGTTAACAGTCAAATGTACGTTTTAAGCAGACACTTTCGTAACATACAGTTTACAAAAATCTATGTTCTTTTTAATTACAGGTACGTTTTTGTTACACATGATATAAGTGCAGTACTCTGCAGAATTTATTCAGGTGCAGTGCTGGATACAAAGAAAAACAATAAAAAAAACAAACCAAAAAGGCAAGTAAGCTCTTGACACTTTTTGCATATTGTATACATTTCTGTATAGTTGATAGAACATGTTTGACAGTCAAACATTTACAGGATGAAGAAAAGGATTTAATTCCACCTTGTCCAAGCCTGTCACATGTGAAGAGATTCATTAAATGGAGTTCTCAGTGCCCCATGTGGACTCACAGGACTCCACTACAGTGGACACAGTTAAAGTGTAAAGTTTACATACACCTTGCAGAATCTACAAAATGTTAATTATTTTACCCAAAATAAGAGGGATCATACAAAATGCATGTTATTTATTTAGTACTGAGCTGAATAAGACATTTCAAGAAGTTCAGATCTAGTCCACAAGATACTTTTCTTGTTTTGTTTTTTTTTGTTTAATGATAGTTGTTCATGAGTCCCTTGTTTGTCCTGAACAGTAAACTCCCTGCTTTTCTTCAGAAAAATCATTCAGGTCCCACAAATTCTTTTTTTTTCTTTTTCCAACAATGACTCTGATTTTGATATTCATCTTTTCATACTGAGGATGACCGACTCGTATGCTATTACAGAAGGTTCAAACACTAACTGATGCTTCATAAGGAAAAATGATGCATTAAGAGTCAGGGGTGTAAACTTTTAAATGCAATCAAGATGTGTACATTTTTCTTTTTGTTATTATTTAGTACTGCCCTTCAGAAGCTACAGAAGATGTTGCCCAGAAGACAAAATAAGTTAAATTTACCCTGATCTTCAAATTCAAAAAGTTTTCACAGTGTGTTTTTTTTTTTTTTTCCTGGAGCATCAGTGAGCATTTGAACCTTCTGTAATAGTTGCAAATGAGTCCATCAGTTAATATGTATATGTAAATGTATTTTATGTGAAATATCTTATTAATTAAAAACAGTATGCATTTCTCTTATTTTGGTGAAATAATTAACGTTTTGCAGATTCTGCAACGTGTATGTAAACTTACGACTTCAACCTTATGCATGCATTCTGTTTTCATGGTACCGTCTCAAAGCAGAGTGGATTGGAATAGGGTACACACGATGGCCCTCTCTAGTTTCAGCCTCTGGGGAACGTACTCAGGTGGTCCTATCAGGTGTAAAACTGAATGCTGTAAAGACAGGGGATCTGTCAAGACAGGCTGGAACCATGCCCAGAGTGAGGGGGTTAAAGGCTTTTAGGTTTTCTTTTAAAATGTCACAATACTGTCATTCACTAAGTGTGGATGATTGCAAGCAGACCGAACTCATCTGGTTTAGTTGAACAGGCATTGAAGTTGAATTGGTCTAGACTGACTGAATGTTTTCTGATGCTTATTCTTACATTTCCACAGATAGACCAAAGAAGAGTAACAGCAAGGATCCATTTATATGACCCATCTCCAACTGGTTAGCAAGATTCTGCTTTCATCCATTTAATTAAAACTAAACTCAGTAATTCTGAATGATTAAAAGCTCTTGTTCCCAATAAGTCATTCAGTTAAATCAATGACAGGTCTGGGGCCGTTGTCAGCAAAAGACTGAGCTTTTTGGTCTCAGATGAACTGGCATGGCATTCACGCCCGAAACTCCTGTTTGTTCAGAGGAGCAGCAGCCGTGCTAGCCTGGCACGGCTTCACATTCCTTCAGAACTGGCTCATTCTGGACTGGGCCCAATATAAAGTAAATTTGAACAGAGAAGTACCTTTCACAGGTGTTAAGACTGATACAGCAGCCAGTTCAGAAGGGTTCTCCTGAAAGAAATCAACTAAATGTAAACACTAGAGATGCCATGGCATAACATTCTCAAGGGTCAGTGGGTTTGACCTGCATTGTTTTGGATGGTACAGACACCAAAACAGCATTGTGGAAGACTCTAAAAGATGTTGTTAGTCTTTTATTTGATCAATCCAAACTACTGTCGATTTCCTTCGGAAACCATATTGACTGATGCTTTTGTTTGTAAAGTACACTGGAAGCCTACTTAGAGTGTTTAGAAGCAGATGGAAAGCTTAGATATTTGTAAAAGCACTGATGTGGGTCTGCATTTCTAGGTGGATGAATATCTTGTTATGCGTTACCCATGTAAATTCTTATGGGTGGAGTTTGCTTCATATGAACAGTTCTTTTTGAAGAGTTACGTCATGTCCGTTCCACGTCCTAGTTGGCATCCTTGTGTAGATATCAAATGAAAATGAAAAAATTGCATGTTTTGAAGCCTTTGATAAACCAGGTTAAGGCTTAACTGAAGATCGTAACATGACACGCCAGTTTCCGCTGTAATTACTGAATGGCTGGATGTCCCCCCATTGTTATCTGCCATGGTTGTTTGAGATCATGTGGGTGCAACTTAAACCTGTAAGATCGCAAGAGGCAGAGTCCTTGTGCAAATCTAGCCCCACTTGCCGAGAAGGGCTCACCTAACAGCCCACGATGACGCGAGAGACGCCAGCACCTGATAAACGCTAATCAGGAAGCTTTACCGCCCGTGAGACGCCCACAAAACATGTAGCAAGCTGGCAGAGGCAGATAGTGGCCGTCTTTGAAGATTTAGTTATATTCATTCAGAGTTTTGGCTCTTGAGGAAAGCTTTGATAGAGTTACAAAAAAGACTGGCAAACCCTTATACCCGCTCTACATTAAGGAGAGGATTGTTTTGGAGACTGTATTCTTCTGTCTGGTCTTCTTTCAACCAACATGCAGGCATTCTTTCATCTTTGAGCTACATCTTTTTGTTGGTAGCATGCAATGTTACTGTGCTGTTGTCGGCTATGCTGGAGAGAGTAAGAGGGAAACAGACAGACATCGAAAATTCATTCATTTTTGGATTGCATTTCTGAGCATTTGGCTTCCAAACAGGATGTTGGCCCTCATCATTTAGATCAAAGAAGATTCGAAGACTTTTTTGGTTTGCTTATTGTGCTTCTTCATAGCAGGGGCATAACAATCTGAAAACTGTTTGTTTGGGGCCAGGTTGTGCACCATTTACGCTTTAGTTGAATTTCAATTCAAATTTGAATTTAATGAATAAGAAATAAACTGATTTTAAATGCAAAGAAATACATATTACATTTTCACTAATCAAGGAAGATTTAAAAACAAACTTTGAATGTTGGCTTGATAGAGCTTGTTTGAAAAGTCCCCCCCTAAAGGGATAGTTCACACGAAAATTGAAATTCTGTCATTAATTTCTCACTCTCATGTCGTTCCAAACCTGTAAGACCTTCGTTCATCTTCGTAGTACAAATGACGATATTTTTGACGAAATCAGAGAGCTTTTTTATCCTGCATAGACAGCAACGCAACTACAATGTTTAAGACCCAGAAAGGCATTAAGGACATCATTAAAATAGTCCGTGTGACATCAGTGGTTCAACCGTAATGTTATAAAGCTATGAGAATACTTCTTGTGCATAAAGAAAACAACAAAAAAACAACTTTATTCAACAGTTTCTTCTCTTCCATGTCAGAATTCGACACGTTCACACGAGTACCACAATGCATGCATGTTCTGACATAGTTCTGATATTCGGGTTCAAATAAGTAAGACTGGGCAAAAAATTGCAGGTCATCCTCTCTGTTGAAATCTACAGACATGTTTACCAAGACATCTGCACCATGTTTTATGTACAGTGTGCATCTTCTGCTTGTAAACAAGGCACAGTGCATCCGAGTTCTACGTCAGGCAGCACCACACGCATGCATCCTGGTACCCTCGTGAACACACAGCAAAGACTGATACGGAAGAGAAGAAATTGTTAAATAAAGTCATTACATTTTTTGTTGTCTTTGCACACAAAAAGTATTCTTGTAGATTCATAACATTATGGTTGAGACGCTAATGTCACATGGACTATTATAACAATGCCCTCGGCCTTGAACGTGTCAGTTGCATTGCGGTCTATGCCGGGTCAGAGAGCTCTAGGATTTCATAAAAAATATCTTAATTTTACAGGAGCTGTTATTTTGCATAGCAAAATTTTACAAAGTTTTAGAAGTAAGGGGGACTTATTCTCCCCAGTTGTAAAGTTTTGTACGCCTTGCTTAATAGTTGTAATAAAGTACAACATCGATCTAATGCAAAAGAACGTGCACAGCAGGCAGAAGTATTTTTAACCAGCAGATAATAGCATAGCTGTGCATGAATCCATTCTGTAATTAAGCATAACTTATGTGCTCTCTTTTTCTCCTGAAGCGCAGCAGAAGGAAGGTGCAGGTGAGAATACTTGAGACAGGGAGGACGCAGATCAACCTGAGGAATTATGTCTGCTCCGTGAAATTGAATTTAAAAATGAAGGCATAAATAATATAGTCATGTCCATAGATATCTTCACCTCAGTGGGATATGTGGCAGACAAAGACCTCAAAAATCACACGCCGAGGCGCGCACACACAAACACAGATAAGGTTGTCTCAGTGCCTGAAAATTAAGAAATCATTAGAGCCATTCATCATTGTGTTGGTGGGGAAGAAAACCTCACTTCTTTAAATAATTACTCCGAATCAAAGGCTAAGTGCAGAGAGATCAAAGTCAGGCATTCTTGAGTAATCCTCAAGTGTTGCAAATCTTCGGTAATCTACCTTGCCAGGTCCCCACTGTTTGACATGTCTTTACTGTAGAAAAGGGAAGGGTGCCATTAATTACTGCTTTGCTGTGCAGTTGTTTACTTTCGTTAAACCTGAGTGCTGCTTGATTTGTGGATCACCCTGTTTATAGATCACCCCCGTTTTCTTTGTGTTTGCCTGGACGTTCACACGATCAGTCTGCCTAGCTTGATGTCTGTGTTTGCATTAGCGTGTTTGTCTGCTTGTTCCAGGAGTTAGTAGTGTGTTTGCATGTGTGTGTTTCTACACCGGGGGAGTGAGGATGAGATTAGCCGTGGACTCGGATAGTTTACTTTTGTGTGTCGAAACGTATTCCTAAAAAAGTAGATGAAATTGTGCAACGACGTGTCCCTCCCTCACCCCAAACACTGCCAATCCCCCCCACTGAACGCCCACCGTCCTCACCACCTCAAAACAGTGTTGTTTGAATTCACGGCAGGGTCAAGGAGGTTCATTTGTTCTTTCTCAATGATGAACCGAAGAGAGGCTCGTGCACAGGTGGTTCAGGCCTTTGTCTGAGCCACTTGGCGCTGCAGTGACCGAAGAGTCACTCCTACACGACATGCACCGGTGTGCTGGCAAACTCATGAGCCAACTGAAGATTTGTGAGTGGGTGGAAGGTCTTTAATTTTCCTGCAGGTCCTGATCAGGGGGTGGATCAAAGTTACAGAGAGATTAAAGGACATCGGCTTGAGAGCGGAGCACCGAGCGGCACGCGGAACTCTTTCCTCGCATCGCTCTAATCCAGGCAGCAATCAGCAGAGCGCCGGACCACATGGGAAACGGGGGAGCCCCATCGAGATGGGAACAAGAGTTTAAAGGTCACATTAGAAATCCAGTAGGTTTCTTAGTCATGTGATGAACGGCACAGCTAGGTATACACAGACGGCCGCTAAATGATCTATGAGCCCCTTGAGCTATCGATGAATGTAACTTGGCCAGTCAGTTGAACAGGATAGAACTGATGAAGCACTTTGAACAGTCTATCCTGGTCATTGACCCCTATTTTAATCTTAGTGTCTACCTCCCATACAGCCACATGTGCAGGATTTGGCCAGAGAAGAACCCTCATCCCCGCCTGAGGAGGCGGGAAAGGGGATTCTGACCACAGCGGTGAGGTCATCTTTAGCGGAACCTCATTTTCCTTTAAATTACCCTGGCTGATGACCTCGTCTTTTCTTGCAACAATTAACTCTGATTTGCTCATCAACCGAGCAGAAAAATGACTGCAGGGCAAAAAAACAAAGACCACATAGTTAGCCAGGGCCGCTATCTCACATCAGGGCCGGGACACTTCTTTGGACGTCACCGGTTGCTTTGATTGCAAAGTAGATGCGCTGCTGGCTTCCCTCTGTCAGACGGAGGATGACTTTGAATCAGGCGTGAGCTAGTGGCTGCTAAACTTGACACATCTTACAAAAACACACTTTATCTCACTTGTCTGTCTCCTGACTTTATTTTAATATCTATATTTTCTCAAGTGTTTACGCAACTTTGACATGTGTTGACAGGTTCTTTTTTTTTCCACGAATAGGGCGTTGGAAATAAGTCGTCATACAATTTGGGACGTCATCTCAAGATGGAAAAAAAAATAAAATGAAAAACTAAAAGGTTGCTGTTGTAAAGAATGACTCTTAGATCCGTAGTATTGTCCTGTTCTCATTTTAAGGCCAGCTCTATTTCATGCTGTAAAAGCTGAAGTTGGTATAAAAAAAACACATACAGTTGAGGTCAAAAGTTTACACACACCTTACAGAATCTGCAAAATGTTAATTATTTTACTGAAATAAAATTGATCATACAAAATGCATGTTATTTTTTTATTTAGTCAAATGCTGGATGATCCACAGCTGCTTTTGTTGTTGTTGTTGTTGTTTAGTGATAGTTGTTCATGAATCCCTTGTTGGTCTTGAACAGTTAAACTGCCCACCTTCAGGTCCCACAAATTGTCTTTTGTGTGTATTTGTATATCCATCTTGATGCTTTGAAGAAGAAAGAAAGAAATTGAGTTTGAAGATTAGGGTAAAATTAGCTTATTTTGTCTTCTGGAAAACATGCAAGTATCCTCTGTAGCTTCTGAAGTGCAGTACTAAATGAAAAAAAAAAAAAAAACATTCATTCTGTTCAAAAGTTTACACCCCTGACTCTTCCATCAGTGACCATTTGAACCTTCTGTAATGGTTGCACTTGAATCCCTCAGTGTAAAAAGATGGATCTCCAAATCATACAGTCATTGTTGGAAAAGGTTCAAATAAACAAAAATGCTGAAAAACCTAATAATTTGTGGGACCTGTAGGATTTTTCTGAAGAACTGTCTCAAACAAGTGAATAACTATCACAAAACAATAAAAAACAGCTGTAGATCATTCAGGTAACAACACAGTATTGCGAATGAAGCATGTGTAAACTTTTGAACGGGGTCATTTTTATAAATTCAACTATTATTTTCTCATGTGGACTATATGTAAACGTATTTTAAGTTAAATGTCTTATTCAGGTCAGTACTAAATAAAAATAAAGTTTCTTTTTTTTGTTGTTTTTTGTATGATCTCTCTTATTTTGGTAAAATATTTGACATTTTGCAGATTCTGCAAGGTGAATGTAAACTTTTGACCTCAACTGTAACTACATGAAACAAATAGATAGTATTTTTCGCTTAAGAAATGCCTCATGCTGTCCATGAGCGAGACAGGAGTTTGATAACAGCGGGGGGAAATGCTGTCTCTGAGCTGTGTTTGAAAGGACATTGATTTCTCATTTGGCTGGTGTGCTTGGTTCAATCAGTTACAGGTATGTGTGAAGAGCTCAGTCGGGTCAAGATATACCCAGAAGTTCAAACGCTTGCAGAGGAACACAAGATTGCAGGGTGGAGTTTATCGAGGTAAACCCATTAAGTTAAAAGATGATGAAGTAAACGGAGTGCAAAAGAAATGTGGGATCGATAACGTTCCAAGCTTTGTTAGACCCCTGACCCCTGGACTCTGTATTCATAAAAGTGCTGAAAGTTTCTTGAACTGTTTTAAAAGAGAGGGAAGTTCGGAACAGCACAGTTGCTTCCATTTTAGCTTCTTGTCTGCTTTGGGTTACGATATTGTCTTTAGAGAGAAGCTGGGGGAAGACCCTCCTGGACACATCATTGTCTGAGCAGCAATTAAATTTTGAATTACTCCAATGGGGGCAGCCAAACCGTCTGGGATAGAACTGCTATGCTTGCCAATAGAGTTGGACGTTCTTCAGCTTTGATAACACCTGATCTATGTGTCAATATTTTACCTCTACTGTAAGTGTTAATCACCTCGAAGATGTGAAATGATCTCATAGTGGGTTCCTCGAAATTGTTCAGCCCACCAGGATGATACTAATCGTCTGTGATCTAATAGCCTATGCTGTTGCTTTATAATCCCATTATATTTATGTTTTTTTTTTTCATTATTAGATATTGTCTCCATATTACGCAACTCAAACTGACCTTGGATTCTCTGAGTGAAATCTAGTTGATTTTAATCAAGCGTTTCTAGGTGTAGTTAGTACAAATAGAAACATAAAACATGGTTAATTGAGTGTTCTTAAAGAGCTCATGATAAGGATGTCAGACGGTGAACAGAAAGAGGAATGTTACTATTTATTTTGACCAGGAGGGGGCAGTGCAGAGCAAATGCCGTCGAGCTTCCTTGTCTTTTCATCCATCGGCTTAAGAGTGAAAACAGTCAATAGATTGTCTTTGACAAAATCACACTTTTAAATGCAGCAAAGGGTTATGATTTAGGAAGGTTCTTTATTGGCACTGATGGTTCTTTAAAGAACTTTTTGCAGTCATGGAACCTTTCAAAGTTCTATTTAATGGAGCATGTTTTTTTAGAATTGTATAGTTTTGGTTTTTGGTTATCTGTGGAACCTTTATTTTTAAGGGTTAAAGTATAGAACATAGTAAAACAGCTGCTGTGTGTGTATTTGTTTGTTGGTTTACTTGACTTTACTTTGGGAACAAAACCAAATCTACCATCTAAGGATGTCCTCAAAGGTATTTTCATAAAGTAGACTACATGTCATTTTAATTGTATAAATGCAAGCATTTTCTTTGAGTGTGAGGTCTTGTTTTGGATTCGTCTGTAGTAATTATTATTTAAACATAGATTTTGTCATTTATTGCCATTTGGATCAAGTCAAAGTGTGTGTACAGTGTAGCAGTGGGAGCAGGTAGTGTATTATTCAAGCTTAATTTACCTGCTCACTAAAGGTCAGTAACTTGGAACATCACACATTTATTGCCCGTATCAAACAATGATGTTATCACTGGAAATTGGATACGTTCCAAAGACAAAGGAAACAGCAGAGTACACCACATATCGTTCTTTATTTCTTTTCTTTCTTTTCCTCTCTCCAGTTCATGTTTTTGTTAAAGTGCGTGTGTTCTCTTACCCTAAATGACCAAAGTTGCCCATCAGGATGTTGTATTTATCACAGTACATCAGTTCAGATAATGCACCCTCTACATGGCTGATGACATAGCCGAGGACTGATTTTAGAGATACGACCGTAAATCTGTTAAATTACCCCCATGCGCACAGATGCAGATATTCCTTGCGTGCACATGTCTGTCAGACCTCACGAGTCAACACATATTTATGCAAAATGGACATATGCAGCAAGTTTTCCTGTTTTCACTGTTTCTCACACTCTTACTTTGGTTTTTTAGGTTAACTCACAGTGCATTACTTGCTGCAATACTTAGCCCCAGACGCTCACACATGAGTGAAATCCTGACCTTCGCTCGTTAGAGGTGAGTGTATGCCTTTTTTTATGATTCATACTGCATTCAAGACGAAAGTGTATGTCTTTTTTTTTTTAGGAAAGGGCTTGAGAGAATGCATTGGGAATAGAAGAATTTCACAGTTCAGAATTCTACAGGTGCACTAGGACTTGGGGGTGGGTTTAGTTCATGTGAGATTAAATCGAGTCTGACACACGTTTTGGCGTTTTTGCAGCACAGATGTGCAGCGCAGCCTGTTCAGACCTGGCCTGAGCATCCCAAAGACTAGGGACATAGTCACACAAGCGAACAGCAGTTTTCAGATGCTGTTTTTTAAACGCACACTCTGACCTGCCACTGCCACCCAAAAAATACTTTGAAAAGAAAAAAAAAAGCATTACCCTCAATAATAGTGCTCATATTTCACATCTGTTACTATTAGCAACAGGTTTTTCTTTGTCTGAAAAGGTAATATGCGGGTGACCTCACTCTGAAACTCTAAAGCAAAAGAAAACTGTAAAACATGAAAATAACAAGCGGAGACAGATGTAAATTGACCGGTGCTGTAATCCTGGCTTTCTTCTGAAGTCTCTGACATGTTTACAAAACTCTGTTCGTACATAATGAGTTGTGAATGTTTAAAATAAAAGGGGTTAAACAGAGTGACCACAGGTTATTTGCTGAATCTGATATTAACTCACCTTTTCGAGACCCTGGGTGAAACCGTGCGGCTTTCAAATCCCACAAGACTTTGCTCTCTGGTCAGCACTTGAAAGAAGCTCGTAAATTCCACAGATTAGTTTAACATGACACCATGCACACTTCTGATTTTATGATCATCTTTTTCCTTCTTCAAGGGTCTTGTTAAAATAGCTTTCCTCAGTGGTGGAGTTCAGTCTCAATCTGTGAGGAACCACTGATAGAGGTAATAGATAAGGGATGTGGTGTTGTTAGTACACCTAATTGCCCTCCTTTTAGGATAAATTCCTGCTTGAAGACTTGTCAGTCAACTTGTTTTTACTCTCCTTCATTTCTCTGTCTGTGTGACACATTATCTATTGTATAGAAATGACCCAGTTTTGACAAACGTGTGAAAAGACTCAAAATGTGTTCTAAATCTATGGGCCTTATTCATGAAACATGAGCCAAATTAATTTCTGTGTAAATCGCTCATAAATCAATTGCTGCATAATTCAGTGGTTTTACGTACAGTTTACACAGAAATTCGTTCTGCTCATGTTTCATGAAAAAGGCCCAGTGTGTCTATCAGTCAGTCTGCTTCTCTCTTCTTGGCTTTGCTGTGTATTTGAGACCATAGGCTTGCCAGAATGGTTAAAAACTTTTAAAAGCTGCTTTGAAATTGTTTCCGATCACTTCTTGGATGACTTCTTATCTCATGACAGAATCTTACAACTTTATCTTGACAGACACCTAATTCATTAATAACAGCTCTGCTTTTTACAGCAGTATGAAATACTGAAATGATCAAGTTTCTCTTTTTGAAAAATAGCAGAAGACATACAGGAGCTACGTCATTATTTTTTAGCACAGCACAACTTATTTTATGTAAGTTTGTCTCGTTATAGATTGTGGCTTAATGACAATCTGTCTGTATATCTATCTGGTATAGTTATATATATATATATATATATATATATATATATATATATATATATATATATATATATATATATATATATATATATATAGCGCAATATCAAAAAGGGCCGTTTCCTCTGAGGAGGCAAGTATGGAATTCTATTTCCGAGATAAAAAGTCAAAATTATGACTTACTTAAGTTGAATTTATGACATACTTAAATTATAATTACATGATTACAAATCAGAATTATGAATTTTAAAAGTTGCAATTATGATTTAAGTCGCAATAAAAGGTCAAAATTATGCCTTAAGTCATAATTACGAGATAAAAAGTCAAAATTATTACGAGATAAGAAGTTGAAATTATGACTTTAAAATTCTAAATTATGATTTAAAAAGATGAGATGATGACTTAAGTTCTAATTAAAAGATATAGTCGAAATTGTGCATCACTAAGTCGAAATTGTAACTTTAAAAGTCCTAATTACGAGATAAAAAATGTGAAATTATGACTTAAAAAGTCAAAATTATGACTTTAAAAGTCAAAATAATGAGATAAAAAATCTAAATTGACTTACAAAGTCTAATTTATGACATACTTAAGTCGTATTCACAAGATAAAAAGTCAAAATTATGATTTAAATTGAAATTATGACTTAAGTTGTAATTACAAGATAAAAATTCAAAACTTTTAAAGTCATAATTATGAGATAAGAATGTGAAATTATGAATTCAAAAGTCATAATTACAAGACAAAAACATCAAAATTATGACTTACAAAGTTTAATTTATAACATACTTAAGTCATAATTTTGACTTTTTATTTTGTAATTAGGAAGAATTCATTGTTCCATCGATGATGACAGGCTGTCCTGACCAAGATGCAGCAAAACAGGCCCAAGCCATGTTACTACCACCACCACGTTTGAAAGATTGGATAGGATTCTTAAGCTGGAGTGTGTTCTTTTCTCTGAAAATAATAGCTTCTCATTTAAACCAATAAGTTCATTTTTGGTTTCAACCATCCATTAAACCATTCTCCAATAGTTCTTTGGCTTGTCCACATGATCTTTGCCGTGCACACCGTTGGTTGCTCAGTGTTCTCCTGATGGTGGACTCATGAACATTAACATTAACCAATGTGAGAAAGATCTTTAGTTGCTTAGTTACATAGAAGTTACCCTGAGAACTTTTGCAACCTTGCAGACATGTTTTGCTTTGGAGTGATCTTTGTTGGTCGACCACTTCTCGGGAAGGTAACAGTGGTCTTGCATTTCTTCCATTTGTACACAATCTGTCTTACTGTGGGTTTGTGGTGTCCAAACTCTTTAGAGATGGTTTTATAACCTTTTCTAGCCTGATGAGCAACATCAACTCTTTACTGAGCAGGTCCTCAGTAATCTCCTTTGTTCATGACATGATTCGCTTCCACAAACATGATCAGACTTTGATAGATCCCTGTTCTTTGAATAAAAAAGTACTGACATTTCATAGTCATTGCACTGACTGAAAACACATCTGCACAGATGCACTCTAATTTTACTTTTAAATGAACTGCTAATCCAAGAGATTCACATACTTTTGCAACACACAGATATGTAACACTGGATCATTTTCCTCAATAAATATATGATAAAGAAAAAATGTTTTTCTCACTTGTTCAATTGTGTTCTCTTTATCTATTTTCAGGACTTAAATGAAAATCTGATGTTTTGGGTCATATTAATGCGGAAATATAGAAAATTGTAAAGGGTTCACAAACTTTCTTTGGAAAAGTTTTGGAGTGATGCTGTACAGTTTCACATCAGTTTATTGTCTGCTCTATTTACAAGATGTAGAACTGCATCATGCATATTTCATTCAGAAGTAAATTGTTTGGGCTGTATTCATGCCGTTACCTGATTTGCATAAATTAAGGTGCTAAAACATAGCAGACTGTGAGTGCAAATAAACAATGCTATCACTGGACACAATTCATTATTGAATTCTCCACTGTATGTTTATTTAGAAAAGAATGTTCACTGCAAGATGTCGTAGAATCTTCATTTCAAAGACATTTGTAACGAGAACCACCAAATACTTAGATGTATGAACTAACCTGTACTGGGTGGTTTGTTCCTAAAATATTTTAAAATGTTAAAAAAGCATTTTGTAGGTTAGGAAAAACTCATTCTTTGGACTTGGACATGTTTTACTCCCACAGAGTTCTTATACACTACCAATTAAACTAAAAGACATGTAACACGTAATTCAGAACCCGGGCTCGAATACCACAAAGAATCAGTTATTCATTAGACGGCAAAGCACCGCTTTAAACATGTGTTGATTCCAGCCACATGCCGTAAACATGTCTGTGCAGTTTTGTGTAAGCCGTGCAGATGTTTCTGCCGTTGATAATGCCATTATCTCTGGGACTATAATTACCAGCAACGAGTCTCGTATGGTCATATGAGCCTCTGCATTCTTCAGCATATTTCTTGCAATGATTCTTTTTCTGTTCTTTCTTTTTTACAGGAGCAAACAGCTGCTTTATCCCAGAGGCAGTGTCCTCCTCCCAGACTAACATTAAACATAGTCTTTACCTTCCTGAAACCAGGGAGCATCTGTGCCCCTTCCTGCCAGAGAAGTCTGGTTACAGCTGTCTGCTGAGAGGTGGGGCGTCGTCAGGGAAACCGCTTCATTAGGGGTAATTAACATCCGTGCTAGACAATGGATGCCATGGTGATTGACTCACTTTCAGTGTTCTATGGGATGACGTTATGCAGGTAATAGTATGAGTTTGCATTATGCTTTTACATCACAGTGAAATTAGATGAAATATTGAAAACAAGATGGTAAGGGATGCATGGGCGTTGCTAGGCCATTTTTAGGGGGGCTGTAGCCCATCTAAAATGACTGCTCAGCCCCCCTAAAAAAAAAAGTGATCAGATCCATAAACTGTACACGAATTCACAATCACCTCAGCCCCCTTTAAAGAGCAGGTCAAACAGGTTCAAATGCATGTAAGGCCAGAAAACATTGTAATTTTCCCAGAATATGCATTTATCCACAAAATAATTTGTCCATGATTTCAAAACGGTTTGTTCGAATCGGTTTTGAGCATAATGTCTGTAAACCCCTCCCTTCCATAAGCCTACTCTGCACTGATTGGTCAACTGGCCAAGCCTGTGTTACCAAGTCTGTGGTTGTTTTTGATGCTTCGGGTTGAAGCGACCATAGATATATGGGTCATTCTTCACTTGTGGTGCCAAGTGGTGTACCTCTACTTTATAACCGTTGAAACAAACTTTAAATACCAATAAGTCATAAAATGGTTGCATGTTTGTATTCTGTAGGTTGAACACAATTTGTGTACTGTTAATAGTTAAATTTTTGTTTTAAAATACATATTTAATTGAGTTTGAGAGATTGCATTTTTAACAAAATATGCATGTCCCTGCCATACCTCAGAGAGGTTTCATATAGCTTTTATTTAACATGTTCAATTTGATTCAATTGTTTAAAAGAAAAAGGGGAAATCTATTTTGGACTAACTTTTTGTGTGTAAAGGTCATTTAGGTGCTGGTTGATCTGAGGGGTGCATGGTGAGTACATTCTTTCTTATTAATTTTCTTTATTAAATTTCATGTGTCACTTCATTAGTGTCTGTGGTGTTAAGTTGATAACTTGCAGATCTGACATATTTTAATCATAATTTTGATACTTATTGATATTTCCAAAATGTCCCCTGATCTTGAAATCATCATGATGACAGCCTTCGTTTTAGAAAAGTCTGGATTTAGACTAATTTGTCTGTGGTGCTACTGTCTTTCCTTCTGACACCAAAGACATAAGTCATAATTATTTAAAAATCTAAATTAAGCTTCTATTTTAATGGATATAGTATATTAAACTAATTTGACATGCATAGCAGTACCTGAAAGCTGAAGCTGAAGCTGCACTAGGTATATTTTGAGCACTCAACTGAGAATGTACACATAATGTATCAATCGTACTTACAGGTTGTGGTTCTGGGACGCTTGTTAGTCCAAATAAAGAAGATTAGAGCCCAAACCGAATTGTATTGCTTTGGTATCATGGAAAAAAAAAATTTAACCAGTGATTCTTCACATCATCATTTTTTGGCAATGAAAACCATGCATTACAATGCATAACACAACGTCTTCTCTAGACGATGTAAACAGTAAATAGGCAGGTCAGACTGTTCCTATTTTGCAGCAGGCGGTGACTATGCTAATGTGTTACCGAGTGGCGTAAATACAACTTGTTAAGGTGACTCGGGGTCAACTCTTTCTTTTGAGAGACAATATCTTTATGTATAAAGCACTTTTTGATTAACAACTGTTTATATTGGAGGATATCTACATTACAAACTGCAAAAGAGATATTTTTTTGAAAACCCATATGACCTGCTCTTTAAATTTCATATGAAAATGACAGCAGACTTCGGCTTGGCTCCTCCCCGTCTTTTAGCACTTTCTTCAATCTGCAGATAGCGGTGGCGCAGAGCGAAAAACAGAGGATAAGGTGTGTGTTTATTGATATTGATATAATATTTGCATCTGTGCACTTTGTCATAAATACATAAATACAGTACAAAAATGAAGCCCTTAAAAAAGCAGTAATATTTTGTATTTGCAACTACAGTAAATCGGCATGTGTGTGATCATGAAGACTTGTATTTAACTTATTCAGTATTGAATATTATACCTACCTAGGCAATACAGTGAAATACTGCAATTACTTTAGTAAACCACCTCTATTAGTCAAACTTTATTTTATTTATTTATAGTTTTTTATTATACCCTCATTGGGGGATGAGCTCCCCTAAAATAAAAAAAAGATTAGAATCACCCCTGAAGGGTGTAGTCGCAGTCTAACACATTTGTATATACTATATGTATGTACAAGCAAACCAATGAAAATTCTTTTCGACCTGAAAATTTACATGCTGAACAGACTGTACTTCTGTCCCACACATCCGTGTTTCCATTTTCTGAAAATTAAAAGGTTAGTTCACCCAAAAATAAAAATTATGTAATCATTTACTCACCCTCATGATGTATGAGCATCAGGAACGCCAAGGTCATGGGTTCAAAACTTAGAGAGTGTGTGAATTTATACAAATGTATACCTTAAATACAATGAAACATCTGTATGACTTTCTTTTTTTATCCAGGGAACAAAAAAGAAGATCATTTGAAGATTTTTTGAAGAAAGTCACACAGATTTGGACTAAAATGAGGGTGGGTAAATGATGACAAGTTTAAGTTAAAAAATCAGTATCCTTTTAAATATGACATCTGCTCTGACTAAGGTCTGTCTGATGCTTCAGTCACTTTTGTATTGCATAATACATTTCAACAAATAGTTGTATTTGTCAAGTTGAAAAACAGAGTGTCCCTATTGACATTAATTCATGTTACTGAACTCTTTCAGATGTTTTTCAGTCCTGTTTGGGTTTTGAGTCATGTTGGCAAAGACATGTGAGGGATGGTGTAGTGTAGTGGCTAAATCCCAGAGCTTGTAACCAGATGATTGCTGGTTCGATCTCTTTGCAAAAAAAAAAAAAAAAAAAAACGGGACATAAATCTAAATTATTACTTTAAAGATTAGTTCACTCCTGAATTAAAATTTCCCCATGTCATTCAAGATTTTCAGATTTCAGATTTCAAGATTTCAGTATTTTTCTACATATAGTGGACTTCAATGGGGATCAACAGGTTAAAGGTCCAAACTGCAGATTCAATGCAGCTTCAAAGGGCTCTACAAGATTCCTGCTAAGGAATAATCTAGTGAAATGATCTGTTATTTTCATATATATATATATATATATATACACACACACACACACACACACACACACACACACTTTTTAACCACAAATGCTCATCTCGCACTAGCTCTGCATCAATGACTTTGCGCATTATGTAACCACGTTGGAAAGTTCACGTGGTTAGTTCTTTGTCTGTGTCTGTCATGTTCTCCTCCAACTTCAAAATCATCCGACATTGTTGTTTTACCTTTATTGTGAAGGGCATTTGACTTGTCTTGCATGTTCGCCTTGTAAACATTGGGTTGGTACTTCCACCTATATCACATGTAACCTTTCCAACGTGACTACGTAATTCGTGAAGTCAAGCTAGAGCAAGATCTGTGGTGTTTAGAAAATGACCAGTCGTTTCACTAGATAAGACCCTTTTTCCTTGGCTGGGATTGTGTAAAGCTGCATTGAAACTGCAATTTGGACCTTCAGTCGGTTTATCCCCATTGAAGTCCACTATATAGAGAAAAACCTTGGAGTGGTTTCCTCAAAGTCCTTAATTTATTTTCAACGGATGAGTAAATTATCAGTAAATTGTAATTTTTGAGTAAAATAATCTAAATACACTGTAAAATGGCTTTTCAAAGTTGTAAATAAGAAAATACTATCCCTATAAATATACTGAAATGTATATAAAATGCATTTATTTCATTATGCACACTCTTAAAAATAAAGGTGCTTCACAATGTCATAGAATAACCGTTTTTTGTCTAAATGGTTCCATAAAGAACCTTTAACATCTGAAGAACCTTTCTGTTTCAAAAAAGGTTCTTTGTGATGAAAGGAGGTTCTTCAGATTATAAAAAGGTAAGAAAGAGATAGTTCTTTAAAGAACCTTTGACTGAATGTTATCGCTTGAAGTACCTTTTGAAGCACCTTTATGTTTAAGAGTGTACCTACATTTACATAATACCCTGAAATTGTTATTTTAGTATGCTAAACTGGTATATTTAAAACAAATGTTGCGCTTTAATTGTGCGGAAGTAGTGCTGAAGTCCAACTAAAGATATACTAATGTATATTTGATTGTGCTAAATTGGAACTATTTCAAGTATACTTTAGATACACTTTAAATATTTAGCATTTAAAGACTGATATTATTCAAAGATCATACAATCCTCATCAGTAGCGACATTAAAACAAATTGTAGGCTTAATATTAAGTAATAGTACTCCAAATAAAGTTTTTTTTCATATCAGTAACTTGTACTTAGTATAAAATAAATGCATTTTAAATCTATTACTTTTTTACTAGGGAACTTCAGATAATGTGACTTTGTAAATATTTGTGGAATTTCTGTGTAAAAATGGTTTCAAAGTATGTCATATTTTTACCTAATTTAATTTACCTTATCAGCTGTTAATTTTGCGTAACCGATGTTGAAATGTAGATTCAGAATGCATGTGTCATCAAACTGTCCTTTCTCTTTGCATTCTTGTTTTACACTAACCCAGCATTCACTTAGTTTCCATTGCTTTCAGACACCGCAAGGCTGGCACCATTTCAAAGGCGCACAAAGAATCAGGTACATTAGTTTTTGACAGGTTTGAATGGCCTAAATAAACAGCGAAGAGTTGTGAGCAGGCCCTCTGTGCTCTGATATGTCTCATTCGTTTGGTCTGGACAGCTTGATTCAGCTTTAGTCAGGCCTTTTCGTGTGGGCTGTCAGACTGAGACCAATTGACTGGCACGCTGATCGATCGTCCTCCGCATGTCAGTGCCTGTGTTTGACACATGCGAGGCGAACTGGCAGACTTGAGCGTGGAGATGCCTGTTGGAAATTTAGACGTATGAAGAATAGACCCGGGGCAGATATTTGTGTGAGCGCTAATAGAATGCGAAGGGAGAGCCAGATATTTGCAGTGATACGAGGTGAGCGGGAGCAGCTGTGTTCGCTATGTGTACATACATGGAATGCAACACTGCGTCCCAAAGCATACGTTCGTTTTAAAACAAATCGCCTATAGAAACAGATGAGATGTGCAAATACACACCCACCTGCCCACTTACACACACACAAACACGGGCAGGCCGCGCTCCTGGGTGGGCCGTGTATTGTACGAGACAGGTCCCAGTGCATGAAAAGTGAGACTCTGTCAAGGGGAAGCATTGTGTGTGTGTGTGTGTGTGTGCGCGTGAGTGTGTGTGTGTGTGTGTGTGTGTGGTGATCGTTCAGCCCAGCCATTCCTAAGGATATATGGTGAAATAGATTTCTCCAGGGGAGAGGTGTGTGTATGTGTGTTCGCCCGAACACATGGCGAAATGGAGGCCCAGCAGTGAGTGGATCAGAATGAGGGTGGACTCTCTACGCCTCTCGCCCAGCCAAAGATACAGCACACGTTCCACTCAATCCCGTCATGACCTCAGCCAGCGCTGGGAGACAAACACCCGTGCTTTGCGCTATTCCTGAAGGAAAACTCACCACTCCGGGCATGCAACGAATGACTCAGCACTCCGCCTCGTACGTGATGGTCAACCTGGAGCGCTCCGGTCGTGATGACATCACTGCGAAGGTCTGTTCCCACCCCGCCATGGGCTGCGGCGTTAATCAGAGTCAGATTGAGCTGGGAGGGGAGAGGACAAACACTCTACGATTTCAGCTGTACATGCTATGACAGAACCATTTCCATGGAGAAATATCCCCAAACTCGAGCCCAGGTCAACAATTCCCAGACAATTAATGGGTACGAGTGCAATTAATATTCTGGGAATTTGTGAACCGTTGCTATTCGTTGTGAACGGACTGACTTCGGTGTACAGCCTGAAATAACATTGTTACATGCAAAAGCATTTATACTGTATATACACTACCATTCAAAGTTTTGGGGTCGCTGAGATTATTTAGTGCTTTCGAAAGAGGTCTCTTCTGCTCACCAAGACTGCATTCATTTGATTAGAAATACAGTAAAACAGTAATATTATTACAATTTAAAATAGCTGCTTTCTACTGACATGCAATTTAATATGTAATTTATTCCTGTGATGCGAAGCTGAATTTTCAGCATCATTACTCCAGTCTTCAGTGTCACATGATCCTTCAGAAATCATTCTAATATGCTGATTTGCAATATTATCAATGTTGAAAACATCTTCAGCTTCATATTTATTTATGATGATGAAATGAAAATTCAAGTGAACAGGATTTATCTGAAATTTAACGTAAATGTATTGTCACTTTTGATCAATTGAATGAATACTTGCCAAATCCTTATACTACCAGTAAAAGGTTTTCGAACAGTACGATTTTTTTTTCTAGTCACATCAGCTTACCAAGCCTGCATTTATTTGATCCAAAGTACAGCAAAAACAGTAAAATTCTGAATTTTTTTTATTATTTAAAATAACTGTTTTCTATTTGAATATATTTCAAAATGTAATTTATTCTTGTGAATTCAAAGCTACATTTTTAGAATCATTAATCCAGTCTTCAGTGTCACATGATCCTTTAGAAATCATTCTAATTGCTACTGAAAATAAATTATTATTATTATTATTATTATATTTACGTTAAAAACAGCTGAGTAGATTTTGTATCTTTTAGCATGTCTTTTTTTTTCTTGATGTTTGATCAATTTAAAGCATCCTTGCTAAATAAAAGTATTAATATCTATCATTTTTTTCCTAAAAAAAAAAAAAAAAAAACCCCTGACTCCAGCTTTTGAATGGTATAGTGTATCAAAAAATCCTGAAAAAAATTTACTCAATTGTTTTAAAATTTATAAAAAAAAAAAATAAAAAATTTGAACAGCAAATCAGAATATTAGAATGATTTCTGAAGGATCATGTGACGAGTAATAATACTGAAAATTTAGCTTTGATCACAGGAATAAATTACATTTGAAAATATATTCCAATAGAAATCAGTTATTTTAAATAGTAAAAATATTTCACAATATTACTGCTTTTCCTGTATTTTGGATCAAATAAATGCAGGTTTGGTGAGCAGAAGATAATTCTTTAAAAAACATTACAAATTTTACTGTTCATAAACTTTTGACTAGCAGTGTATTTGTAAATTAAATTATAAAGTACAACAGCTATATAAAAAAAAGCAGGAAATTGAATTCCAATTGTTTTTCTACCTTCTTTATTGATCATGGCAGCAGTTGTTCATTAAATAATGATCAAATACATTATAACCGGTGTATCCAATGCTGACTTGTGCATTTAATGCATTCCTGAGGCGCAGAATCAGTGCGGTCAGTGCATGCATTTTGTGTCTTCATGAATTCCCCAACAGAGAATTGGCAGTTGATTGTTTTAGAGAAAAAAACACTTGCATAGCTATTTTGATGTAGGCCAGTGGTATGAGGACCACAGAAGCAGTCGAGATCACTTGAGTAACACCAAACCCATCGTCGTCATTAAAGTTTCTCCCAACGGAGCCGCTCTCAAACTGATTCATCGCAGTTACTCGCCATTAGGAATAAACTCAGCACTCATAACTAATAACAAATGCCAAAACATCTCACCTCGTTGACAGTAATGGTCTATGCGAGATTTAGGTGAGCCGCAAAATGAATCGCTGAATTCTAGCTGATGAATCACTGTTCTGGAAGTTTGATGGGGGCTTTTAAGAGACACTGAAGATACCGTATGGGCGTCCGTACAAACACAGCTCAGTTACAACCGAATTCCAGTCCTGTCGTGGGATAGCAACACAAACGTGGCTACAGTTAAAATGCGATTGGTTCCCAGTTCACAGCTTCAGATTCGATTACTGTTCATGCTATTGTAAGAAATGTTCTTTCTCTTTCAATAGCATTCAACAGCATTTCAGACTGTTAATACATGAAGGAACGGGGCTTATTTAGTAGCTGAGTAAACAGTATACATCATCCATAATGGTCCCAGGCTGTGGTGCGTCCCCACAGGTGACGACAGTGCGGTCACCACTTAACCTTCCTTCTCTAATGTTGCCCATTGGCCCGTGAAGTTTCATCAAGTTTATGAGAGGAAAGGGCCTTAAAAGCTTATTTATGAATAGTGAGTGTTTACCCTGTTCTTTTAAATGGATCTCTGAGGGCAACAAGAGAGTAAGGGAGAGAATGAGAGAGGTGAGGGTTGGATCGATAGACAAGAGTAAGAAAGCAATAAGAAGAGAGACAACAGTGCTAGAGCCAGATCCAACACCTCTAGATCTGGATTTAGGATATATTTTAGTGAATCCCTACCTTGACAACCAATGCCTGCTAAGATTTGTATATGCTGTATGTTTGGAATGCTTAGACAGTACAATAAAACTGGATATATACAGAGAAGATTAGCATGGCATCTACAAAAAGGACGACACGCAAATCTATGATGCCGCTTTAGTGCCATGGTTAAAAAAATAAAAAATAAAAATTACGCTTACGAGAATAAAGTCTAAATATTTTGAAAATGAAGTCTAAATATAGATATAAAAATAGTCAGTTTTATAGTGAAATAAAAACAATGTCTATTACAATAATGTGTTTCACGCTATTTAATGTTGCGAGACGCTGTATCACCAGTTTAAACGCCATGTGAATCAGTTTTCTGATTACATCAGGACATTTATTCTCGTAATTTCGACCTTATTCTCAAAATATTTAGACTTTATTCTCGAAACATTTCAACTTTATTCTCATAATGTTGACTTGATTCTCGAAACATTTAGACTTTTTTCTTGTAATTTCGACCATATTCTCAAAATATTTTTACTTTATTCTTGTTATTTTGACTTTACTCTTGAAACATTTAGACTTTCTTCTTGTAACGTTGACTTGATTCTCGAAACTTTTAGACTTTTTTCTTTTGATTTCGACTTTATTCTCAAAATATTTAGACTTTATTCGTGAAATATTTCGTCTTTATTCTTGAAACATTTAGACTTTATTCTCGTAACGTTGACTTGATTCTCTAAACTTTTAGACTTTTTTCTTTTAATTTCGACTTTATTCTCAAAATAGTTAGACTTTATTCTCGAAACATTTTGACTTTATTCTTGAAACATTTAAACTTTATTCTCGTAATGTTGACTTGATTCTTTAAACATTTAGACTTTTTTCTTATAATTTCGACTTTATTCTCAAAACATTTAGACTTCATTCTTGAAACATTTTGACTTTATTCTCAAAATATTTTGACTTTTTTCTTGAACCATTTCAACTTTATTCTCGTACTGTTGACTTGATTCTCAAAAAAAATTGACTTTTGTCTGATAAATTTGACCTCAAAGTATTTCAACTTTATTTTCAGAATTTCCGCTTTATTTTCGAAATATTTCAACCTTATTCTCGAAATA
The DNA here is from genome assembly GCA_033026305.1 of Cirrhinus molitorella. Classification (NCBI taxonomy): domain Eukaryota; kingdom Metazoa; phylum Chordata; class Actinopteri; order Cypriniformes; family Cyprinidae; genus Cirrhinus; species Cirrhinus molitorella. Next base: position 14,146,509 of record CM065129.1, read on the forward strand.
TTTCGACTTTATTTTTGTAATTTCCACTTTATTCTCAAAATATTACTATTCGTAATTTTAGATGTTTTATTTTATAACGTGTCACTAAAATGCTGTAGTACAAATCCATGAAAATATGATGTAACAAGTTAATTTATTGTGATTATAACAGTCTTCAGAAACATTTCTTATTATTAACATTTTTTTTATTATTATTATTTGTAGCTGCATATTTTCAAGCTATTTGTTGGGTTGGTCTTAAATGGATAGTTTACCCAAAAATGAAAATTACCCCATGATTTACTCACCCACAAGCCATCCTAGGCGTGTATGACTTTCTTCTTTCAGAAAAATACAATCAGCTATATTTAAAAAAAAAAAAAAAAAAAATCCTGGATCTTCCAAGCTTTATAATGGCAGTGAATGGCTGTTGAGATTCTGAAGTCCATCATCATAAAAAGTATTCCACAGGGCCCCAGGAGGTTAATAAAAGCCTTCTGAAGTGAATGCGTTTGTGTAAGAAAAATACCCATATTTCCGCTAACTGTCGTACACACATTCATGAGTAAGTGGCGTTCTAGTGGATGCTGTATATGTAGCATTAGCTCCGGTGAAAAGTGAAGACTGCTGAAGTGCAGAGGAGAGAGCAAAAAAAAAAAAAAAAAACACAAGAGTTGTGAATTTGAAGTACACAGCGAGGATTTCTATATAAGCCAATAGAAGACTGGTTTTCCTTTGCTGTAAACAAAGGATTCACACCAGAGCTTATGGTACGACATTTAGTTAAGGCTAGAGATTATAGTTTATAATGATTTAAATATGTATATATTTTTACACCAGCACATTGATTCACTTCTTAAGGCATTTATTAACCTCCCAAAGCTCTGTGGAGTACTTGTTATGATGGATGGATGTGCTTTACTGAACTTCAAAATCTCAACACCCATTCACTGCCATTATAAAGATTGGAAGATCCAGGATTAAAAAAAAAAAACTCAGATTGTATTCTTTTGAAAGATGAAAGTCATACTCATATGATGAGGGAGAGTCATTTCCCTCATTCAACTGTTCCTTTAAGAATTTAATTGAATAGTCTACACTTCTAGCAAAACAAGTTTGCTTATATATTCAGTTTGTAAATGATCAAATACTAATTAAAAAAATGCTTACAATGTAGACAGATTCCTCGATCTTAACGAGACAGATGTAGTTTTGTTGCATGACGCTTCGGATGTTAACATCCCCTAACCTGCCGGATCCATGACTAATTAATAATTTACACAGAATGAAGAGTAAAAGGGAATAAAAAGATGACGAAAGAGGCTGTTTAATTTGCAAAGGTGTTTAGAAAGAGTTCTCAATCGATAGTGCATCTGCCGCCTTCTTCCCTCCCTGTACTTCTAAACATGAATTAATGTAAATTCCAGGCGTTTTCTCGCTCCGGCTCTGACGCTCCGTCTCACCGGCGCGCTGGAATCTCGTAGGGGTGTGTGAATCTTGCAGTAATGGCATTCCTGCCTAGCTACATTACCGCTGTTTCCCAGCCATCAATCAGAAGGCTGTAGTGAAGTGTTATGAGCTTTGAGCAGGGCTGGACCGGTGGACAGGGAGGGCCGGACAGCAGATAGCTACTGATATTTGCACCAGGCCTGCGGTAGCAGTATGACAACTCCTTAGCCTTTTCAACTTGAGCAATCGAAAGGCCCTGAAGTGTCAAGATTAGACAGCTGGAGATTGTACTGCTGAAAGTAACGATTTCACACAGAAATGGGATGGGATCCTGTGAGGACATAAGTATTGCATTAACATTAATTTTGACAACGCAGTTTGATTAAATTGGAACATGTTTCTTTCCTTGCCAGACATTTAATCGATCATTTGGTTATCTCTGTTATGTTCAGATGCCCTACCCACAGTGATATCTGTTTAGTAATATATTTGAATGAAATATAATCACAAAGCATTATACTTCCATATTATGACGTTTCCAAGTACAGCATGATATTCAACAACAGAATAAATAAATAAATAAATAGGCAAATAAATAGTTAAATACATATATACATACAAAGTAGGCCCAGAAAATGGAAAAAAAAAAAAAAAAAAATGCAGAAAAAAAGAGCACTAAGTGCATACATACACACATACATAAATATGTCTTGATCTAATATTGTTTAGATATTTATACTGGAAAACAAGGCAAAATACTAAGGAAGATTTTTTTTAATTAATTAAGTATTATTATTATTAATTTTATTTTATTTTTTTTATTTATTTTTTTTGCCATGTTGCTGCATATTAATTTTTAATGTTGTTTCAATTTATTATATTTTGATGAAAGATTATAATACTTTTTTTTTTTTTTGTGGTGAAATCATGTGAACTGATGAATTGCTTGAAGGACCAGCAATTTGTATCAAGAAATTTAAATTTCATTTTCATTTTGACATGTTTGACAAACATTGACTACGTTCTTATTTGTTTATTTATGTAACATATATAATACAATTATGCACTTGTTCGTGTTTTAAGCCTAAATTAATTTTTACACATAAAATAAGACTTAAAATACTATGTTCTTATTTGTTGTTTTTATTTACTTCTTTTGTAATATAATATAATATAATATAATAATGCATTTAGTGTTGTTTTATCTTAAAATTATTTTAATATTAATTTTATTTATTTAATTATTTATTTATTTGTTTGTTTGTTTATTTATTTATAAGAAAATATGACTTAAAACATTGACTATGTTCCTATTGGTTGTGTTTTTTTATTGTAATAATATAATATAATATAATATAATATAATATAATATAATATAATGCGTTTGTTTTTGTTTTATTTTTTATGTATCTTTTAGATATTAAATATAATTATAATTATTATTTTTTTAGAAAATATGACTTAAAACATTTACTATGTTTTTATTGGTTGTGTTTTTATGTATTTATTTTGTAATATAATAATATTATGTATTTTGTTCTTGTTTTAAGCCTAAATTAGTTTGTATAATGTTTATTGATTGATTGTTTTTATTTATTTATTAATTTTGTGTTTTTATGTTTCATGTTGTGCGTTTATAATATAATATATAACTGCATCGGTTTTATTCTAAAATACTTTATTATTATTATTATTATTATTATTATTATTTGTATTATTATATAAGTATCATTATTATTTATTTATTTATTTTTGAAAGTATGACTTAAACATTGACTATGTTCTTATTGGTTGTGTTTTTATTTATTTCTTATGTAATATAATTAGTGCTGTCAAATAATTAATCGCGATTAATCACATCCAAAATAAAAGTTTATGTTTACATACTATATATTTGTGTACTGTGTATATTTATTATGTATATATAAATACACACACATGCATGTATATATTAAGGAAAAATATTTTAGATTTATATCATAAATATTTATATTTATTTATAATCTAAATTGTATACAGGTATAAATATATATACATATAAATATTTAGTTTTAATATATACATGTATGTGTGTGTATTTATATGTACATAATAAATATACAAAGTAAACACACATATAGTATGTAAACAAACTTTTATTATGCATGCGATTAATCGCAATTAATCGTTTGACAGCCCTAAATATAATATAATATAATATAATATCGTTATTTGTTCTTGTTTTAAAGGGATAGTTCACTTTGAAATTAAATTTTGATATGTTTTACCCCAAGGGCATCCAAGATGTAGGTGTCTTTGTTTCCGCAGTAATTTCAATTTTGATATTTTTAGGTCCAACCGTTCTTGTCTGTCAGTCATATAATGCATGCCTATGGTCACCTCACAAAAGAAAACGCACAGATTCAAATTAAACAATTCCCCATCGTAAGTACACATTGATGACCTAAGACACGAAACGAGCGGTTTGTGTGAGAAAACGAACAGTATTTATGTCGTTTTTTACCTTTTGTAAATAACCACATCCAAGTTAAAGTGCGCGCGCCTCCTGGTGTGTGAGCGCGCCGGCGCTACTCCCGGAAAGCGGCGGAAGTGATCTCTCGCGCGTGAACGTCACTCATTGTTTACACAGAACAGAGATTGTAGGTAAGATGGCTAACAGAAATGGTACTCGTTTGCGCTTATCCGGGATGTTTAAACAAGAAATGGTTAAAAAAGGTATGTTTGGGGATGTTTAAAAAAGAAAATAATTACTTGTGCTCGCGCAATGGATCACGTCCGGGAGTAGCGCCGGCGCATCAATAAGCCAGAACGCGCTCACACACCAGATAGCGCAACCCCTTCAACTTGGACGTGATTGTTTACAAGAGGTAAAAACGATATAAATACTGTTCGTTTTCTCACACAAACCACTCGTTTTGTATCTTAGGTCATTCATGTGTACTTACGGTGGGGAATTGTTTAATTTGAATCTGTGCGTTTTCTTTTGTGAGGTGACCATAGGGATGCATTATATGACTAACAGACAAGAACGGTTGGACCTAAAAATATCAAAATTGAAACTACTGCGGAAACAAAGACACCTACATCTTGGATGCCCTTGGGGTAAGCTAAAACATATCAAAATTTAATTTCAAATTGAACTATCCCTTTAAGCCCATATATATAAGAAAACAAGACTGTATGTTGTTTGGTAAAGTAAAAGTAATGTTTTATAGTACTGTGGCACGAGATGTATTTGAAGCTTGTTACATAACAAATTATTTCAAAGACAAGAGATATTTTCAAGTCTTAATATGACTAATCTGTATTCTGTTGCACAACATTCTGCAGGATTATATTAATAGCATGCAAATACTGCGAATGTGTTTTCTGCACGAAATCCCTGGAGTAGTGACAGAACGATCACATCACCGGACACTCAGTTAGTCATGAGGAACCCCTCCTAACTGCTATCTGTGTGTAAGATATGACATCATCACACTCCGATGGCCGCTTTATCTGATTGTGACATCATAATTCTATCAGCTGTTTGACTCCCACTGATGAGACGGCAGGAGCGAAAGCTTTGAGGTGTTTCAGAGGGGCTCTTCCACTGACAGTGACATTGTACACACTCACAGATTGCACACACACACACACACACACACACAGATTGCACTAAAGGGAGTCGCAGAATGGCGTAAAGCAAAACAAATGGGTGTGTTCCTCATGTATATCTGTTCCACAGTATTCACTGTAAATCAGTCATTGTTCTGAGAGAATGTCTGAAATACTAAATAATAACAGCTTTTCACAACATATGTATGTTTTTTAAAAAACATTTGAGTATGTTTTACAAAATACTAATGTGTTTTTTTCTAAACAGAAATTGCTAGTAAATTTCACTAATAATTACGGAACCTTTCCATTGCACAAAATTTACTTTTAGTGTAAAAATGGTTATTTATATTTGTTTTGTTTAGTTTAGTCTGTCTTTTGAATAAGCACAGCTCTCTAAAATGAACGACAGCCTAAAAGCAAACTCTGCGCATGGCCAGCAAATCCATGACCAATTAGATCAAGTATCCACCTAGTATTGGAGGGACACTCCAGGAATGGTTATGTAAACCAGATCACTTAAGAGCATTGCTCACCCTGTCGTACAGTACGCTCCAGAGGGCAACTACCTAACTACTTAGTCACCACCAAAGACTATGAGAAATGCCTTTTCTTCCTTTATAGGCAGAAGTGTTTAGTGCAGATCAAAGGAACACGATCAAATTTATGCTAGTAGATTCTTTCGACATCTTTCTCTCTGGCTTTTTCTCCCTCTTTAAACTCTCAAGAATGAAACAAATAGCAGTGGCCGTCATCGGATGTCAGCTGTTATGTAAGATTTTGCTATTTGGGGTGTCAGAAAAGTGTCTGGGTTTTATAAAGTTTGGGGCTTTTATATATCATGGCAATTAAAAGGCATAAAAATCAGGGCTGTCAAATCAATCACGTTTTAAATTGAGATTAATCACAGTGTAAATTTATGTAACCGTTCTTTTTATCCAGTGCTTTTTAGTTTCACATCACATTCTACATTTGTCAAATTGCATCAAAATGCTGAAAACTGAAATAACTGACAATATCAAACATTTAATATTTATATATACAGTATTTGACAGCATTAATGTTGAATGACCAAAAGAGTAGATTGAATGGCAACTTAAGGAGGAATTGTGCATCCTGGGAGCCTTTGATAGAGACTGGAAACTATTTTTTACTGGAAATTTTATGTTGCTTTTAGAGCGCCATTTCTCTTGTAATCTTAGATTAGAATCAGACAGTGTTTACACTAGAAACGCAAAACTTGCTGCACACTTTGAAGGGTGAAGATCTTTTCATCACTCAGAAGGTAAAGCTCTCAAAAATTCCCTGGTTCACCATTTAAGAGATTTGTTCTCAGGATGAGTATAACAGCTAAGCTCAGTGTACAACCTATTCTTACCAGTAAACAAAAAAACCTTTTGAACTCTGTGACACTATTGCTCTGTTCCAAAAACCTAGTGAGCGGCCTATACAGGCAGCTAGCTTTTAAGGCAGCATACTAACTGTCACAGAACCTCATAATAATACTGTTACAAGCCTGATTTGGTACAATAAATGATGCCTTGAAGAACAGGTCATATGTTTTTTTTTTTTTTTTTTTTTTTTTTTTGCAGTTTGTAACTTATAGCTATCCTTAAATATAAACAGTCTGCAAAAAAAGTATATGATAAATAAAGATATTGTCTCTCAAAAGAGAGAGTCGATTCTAAATCACTTTAACGAGTCATCATATTTTTGGCTTCTAATCTTTTTTATTTGGACTAACAAGCGTCTCCGAACCACAACCTGTAAGTACGATTAATACATTATGTGTACATTTTCAAGTGAGTGCTCAAATTTTTTATTTTTTATTTTTTGTGCTAATATGTGATGTATACCAGTGTCAATACTGACATACCAAGTCAACACTGAAGAATTGGGCTACTTTCATACTGTTGCCGCAGGTTGTTTTTCATGTCCGCGGGTTAAAGTGTAATAACGTAATATTTAGCCCCTGGAATGCAAACCCCACCACAAAATGTGTATTTTACCCCCTGGAACACGATTTTTACCAGGGGACCCCCTTGAAACGCGATTGGGCTACTTTTGGGCTAGCTTTGAATAGCAATTGGGCGGGTTTTGTTGTGAATACCTGGCAACCCTGATGTATACCAATAGTGCAGCTTTAGGTTTCCAGGAAAACAACAATATTACTGTTTTACTGAAATAGCTCTGATAATCCTCTGTGAACCCACTATTTCCTAAGAATGTGTCGATTAATGTAGACTGTCGTTGTTCTGATTACTTCGTTTAATAATAAAAAATCTAACTTTGACATATTTTGGTTTACAAACTGTTATTTCAGGGCATGTATTTTTTTTTTCCATTATCATGACTTATTTTAAAGGTCTTATGGAAACAGTGAAGTGGATTCATGTGAGCAGCTTACTGAATTCTTCAAAGTTCAGACGTTATGTATGCAACAGCAATGTGATCTGTTTGGATCCAGAGTCTTTCGTAAGGTCAGTTTGGGAGATGGTGTAAAGCAGGGAGTTAGTCATACATCAAGAAAACCCACTGCTGGAATAAATTTCACACAGGCTAATGAAATTAAATCAGTCACAGGCCTGACAATCACTTTTAAATGTTTATATGTCTTACATGTACTTGCAAATAGAGGACTTTTGGATTAACTGAAAATTCAAGGAAGGAAGTCCTATAAACTTGGTAGATTCCTTGTAGCAATCTTTTGCCAAATGAAAAAGCTTTGCACTCTAAAACGCTATTTTCTTCCTCAGTATTTTTGTTTTGTTTTCCAGTAAAATGTCGAAACATTTTTAAATCACGATACATGAGAAGCAAAATGACACAAGGTATTAAGTCTTATTTTCTGGGGGGAAAAAATCTTCCAATGGGATAAAAAAATGATCTTGTTTTCCATTTAAATTACATTTATTTTTCTAACCTCACTGACAGATATTTTTCTTGTTTTAGGCATAAATTTACAGAACACAAGTAATTTTGGTTCTCTAGTAAATATGTGTTGATTTAAGAATGTTTAGATGTTTTATTGGAAAACAAGACAAAACTAAGCACAACAGATCAATTTTGATTTTAAGAAACATGGTGGAAGGTGAAACAAGATTGCATGTTCAGTTCAGTTGATATTTCACTCATCAGTAGCATGTAATGACTGTCTTTCTTACTCAGTGACTCATGGCAATTACGAAGCATAAATATTAGAGCTATCAATCGATTACATTTATAATGTGGATTCATCTCAGCATAAATTTCATCATTTAGTTATTTTATAAACTTGCAAACGCATTGGAACTTCTGCAAATCTAGAATAATTGACAAATACTCAGTAGCATGTAATCACTAAATTTCTGACCGATATTCTTCAGCTTATGCTAGAAGAATGACCAAAGAGGATTAAATCTATCCACTTTTTTCTTAAACACTTTTTTCTGTCTCTGGTGTTATATTCCGAGCCAATAATATAACGTTAAACCTCTGAAAATGGTTTTAAGTTTTAAGTGCATGGCGCCATAGTTTCAGCACTTTACAGTGTTGCGATGGCTGTCTTTTTGCAGTAACTCACCTGTCATAGTTTAATAAGTGGGTAGATGACATGAAGCGATGCAAGGTTAGCTCCATTAAAAATAGAAGGCGGCACAAATCTGCATGGGCCATTCTACAGAATTAGTGCAAACTGCTGTCCCACAATCAATCAATTTAATTATTCTTAAACGTTTACTAGGATCCTCTTATTATCTATTGAAACCCACAATAATATTTAAAATATCAGTAAGCTTAATATATATATATATATATATATATATATGTGTGTGTGTGTGTGTGTGTGTATGAATAATTTATACCATAAAAAACTAATTGTTGAGTTAACTTAAAATAATTTGTTACCCAGCTGCCTTAAAATGTACAATTTTAAACTCAAAGAAGTTTAGTCAACTTGAAATGTTAAGTTGTACTAAGTGACAACTTATATTTATATAACTTATATTTGAGTTTATTCAACTTAAAATTTTAACCCCTTAATTGTCACCCGTCTCATTAGTTGGACATCTAAGTTCACTTCATCATTTTACAAATAAATCCTAATCTAATCATGACAAACTATATATTTTTGGAAGAGTCTAAGACTCCAAAATAGATATTTTACCTTTTTTTTTTTATTTGTGTTATAAATTATGTAGGAAAAGTAATAGATTAATTTATGACAAGAATTCATGACTTCGTTGCCTTTTTCCCTATCACGCTTTAGATATCATAAGAAATTACATATCAGTTGAAAACTTAAAAATTGAAAATTCATCCTTTGAAAACCATTTTAAAATAAGACACTGCATTACCATGGAAAATGTACATCCAAATCATATTACAAAATGGTTTCACTCATAAATTATAGAAATGTACGTTTGAATAATGCATTTTCACGTGTGTTTTTAAAAATGGGAGTGACAGTTAAAGGATTAAGGGAGCTGGGTAACAATTATTGTAAGTTGACTCAACAAATTGTGTGTTTTTTATTTATTTTTTTACAGTGTAGTGGGTACTTTCAATTGGGAGGTGGCCCAAACCCTAACCCTAACCCCTAAATTTCAACTTATGAAATTGATATTTAAGTGATTTTTGCATTTTATTCCATTGTTGTTTTTATTTTATTTTATTTTTTTTTTTCACGTTTTTCACGATTTTTTATAACTAAACACTTTTTGGAGTTATTCCATAACAATTAGTTTTTATATGTGTACAACTGTTCAGAACTGTGCTAGCTAACCATGTGCTGATTAGCATCTTTGAGCTGCCTTCAAAAGTATCTAAAATGGCCACTACCAAAACATTTGGTAAAGTTTCAGTAGTGACATCTTTGTTTTTTTTAATAAAATTGTCACTACTGTAACAGTCACTACCAAAAATGTGCAGTCACAACCAAAACATGGGATGTTTTTTATTTTTATTTTTTAAAAATAAAATATACTGAATTATCAAATAAGATGTTATGATAGTGTTTGGTTCAATGTACATTCAAACTAATGAATCCTTAAGTTTAAAATCATGATCAACTTTTTGCCTTTTACAAAGAAAAATTTGATTCAAAATACAACAAATCTCATAAATCACACTTGAAATATTGCTACAATTGTAATTGTTATTAATTTACCTCAGAAAAAAAAAATACAGGGAATATGTAGGCAAAATCTTAATAGGTCAGTATAACCCTTCTTATTAATTTATATATTAATTTGTTTCAGTACAAATTTGACAAATTTAGGAAAAGGACAAATATTCCAAAACTTTCTGAAAATATAATATGAAAATTAACTGCACAATTACAAGAAATATATAGGCTGCATTGGAAATTATACTATGTGCATATATACTTTTGTAGAAGTATATATGTGTATTATTTTATTATTTCACACACAGTATTTTAACTTAAGTGCTGCAAGCCATTCTCTTTTCTTTTGTCATTGTTTATGCAAGGCATACAGCACCTGACACGAATGGATTTGCTGTTTATGATTAGATCTATTGAAAAAGTTTCAGTTGAATTAATTCAGTCGATCTTTTTTACCTGTTTTAATGTGGATTTTTATAGAGAAGTTAAGCAACCAAAATGGGCCTGACATACCTGTAAATAATGCACCTACGACTGGAGCAATCGTTTTATGTTGCTGCGATTTACTTGGGTTTGAATATAATTACAGGAAGATAGTGTGGAATTCGTGAACACCCAAACTTTCAGCAGCCTGTCATCAGAATAGCTTTGTATTATAAACATGTACGTAAACATACTGAATGACACAGCGATGTTTGATGAAATCCCTTCAATCTCACCCAAATGAGTAAATTTGCGCTGCCAGAAGGAGATCACGTGTAAGCTCATGTTGTATAGAAGGAGATTAGTCCTGTTGAATGCGTGGCTTTGTTTACTAGACACTTATGGACACTCTCATTTTCGACTAATTTCGACATGCTGTGGCCAAAACCATTTGTTGGGCTGTTAAAAGGCAGCGGTACATTACCAGCTTTAAGCCTTATCTTTTTACACATGCTCACATAATGGCTGAGATCAAGACGGGTCCTCTACAATGTGCCGTTAATTTCATCTTTCAGGCCTTCTTATCAAAATATTTTGTTCCAGCTTCCATCAAAATACTTCAGTAACCTTGGAATCTGTCAAAACATTTGGGTATTTTGGAGTTTACCTGACGGCGAATGATTCCTTCTGAAATCGCTGGCTGAAATATTCGCCCCATCGCAGATTAAAGGGCTGCATGCTTTAAACAAAGGTGTATTTGAGCGAGTAGAGCTGGGCTGAACTCCGCCTCGAACCGTGACATTACTGAAAGCGCAAGCCTTTGACTTGGGAAGGCCAAAATGGGCCGGGAGGAAACGTGACTGAGCAATGTTTAAACTCTGACCTGTCTATCTGTCTGCCTCTTTCCCTCCCTGTCTAGCTCTATCGCTCTCTTTCTCTAGTAAATTCTCGTCAGCTCATATGTATGTAAACAAATAACTACAGTGTTGCCATCACTGTTTCTATTATTAGTAATTTACTCTGAGCACCATATTTTATATCTGTTGGAGGATTTATTTTAGGGTGCAGTTAAAACTGTAAAGCATGCAATGAAAATCTATGGCATTATGACAGTAGAGGATTTTTTTTTTTTTTTTTCTTTTTTGGTCTGTGCATTTTATAGTTTACAATGGCATATTTTATTTCCTGATATAATGTTAATAATAATAATAATAATAATAAAAAAACATAGCTGAAAGGCTAAAATCTGCTTTGTGCTTTAAAATAAAATAATAGCCACTATGTAAATTTTACTTTTAATTATATCACAATTCATTTTTTACTTACAAAAAAAATGACAGTAAAATTACATGTATTACAACGGCAAATGTTTTTAAAATATTCTTTAAGATGCAAAATATAAATTAAGATGCACTATATAAAATTTGACTCTGTCACAGTTTATTTTTTTACTTGCCAAAAATTACAGTAAAATGATATGCATTGTTCTATTAATATATTTTTTAATCATTCACATTATTTATTATTATTATTATTATTATTATTATTATTTTACTTCATTTTGTTTTGTTTTTTTACTTTTCAATGTTCTTAAAGATGTGCAATATAAATTAGGATCCACTATATAATTGTTGTAAATTACATCATAATTCCTTTTTTACTGACAAAAAAAAAAAATACAGTAAAATATTATATAATTAATATAATTTTTCATCATGTACAATATTTTTATTTTATTTTTTATTATATTATTTATTAAGTTGACTTTTTATTTTTTATATATATATATATATATAAGTGCTGTCAAATGATTAATTGTGATTAACCAGAAACACAATAAAAGTTAAAGTTTACTATATATTTGTGTACTTATATATTTATTATGTATATATAAATACACACACATACATGTATAAAATTAAGGAAAATATTTTAGGTTTACATCTAAAATATTTATATTTATTTATAATCTAAATTGTATACAGGTATAAATATATATACATATACATATTTAGTTTTAATATATACATGTATGTGTGTGTATTTATGTACAATTTATGTACAAAATAAATATACAAAGTAAACACACATATAGTATGCAAACATAAACTTTTATTTTGGATGCGATTAATCGCGATTAATCATTTGACAGCCCTAATATATATATATATATATATATATATATATATATACACAATTATTTTTGTACTTACCAAAGATACTGTAAAATAACATTCATTATCCTGATTAATATCATTTTTCATTATGCACAATATTCTTTTTTTTTACATTGTTTTGTTTTTCACTTAGAAATTGCAAATATTTTTGCAATGTTCTTAAAGATGCACTATATAAATTAAGATTTATACTTTTTTACTCTAAATTGTATCAAAAATCTTTTTTTTTACTTACAGAAAATTACAGCAAAATGACTTGCATTATACTAATTAATATATTTTGTCATCATGCACAGTATTTTTTTTAGTATTTGTTTTTCAGTTAAAAATGTCAAGTATTTTTTAAATGTTCTTAAAGCTGCAAAATATAGATTATGATGCCCTATATCAATATTTACTGTGAATTAGATCAATTATATTTAAAAAAAAAAAAAAAAAGTAAAATGACATGCATTACCGTGATTAATATAATTTTTTATCATGCACAGTATTTTAGTTTTACTTTTTATTTTATTTTTTATGCAGTGTTCTTAAAGATGCACAGTATAAATTAAGATTCATTATTTCAATAATAATTCATTTTTATTTTACTTATTTAAAAAATAACATTATATATATATATCTTAATATAATTTTTCATGCACAGTATTTTACTTGGTGTTGTTTTTCAGTTAAAAATGGCAAATATATTATATTTTGAGATGCACTATATCAAATTATACTCAAAATTATATCACATTTTTTCTTGCTAAAAATTACAGTAAAATGACATGCGTTATCGTGATAAATCCATAATGTACAGTGTTTTATTTTACTCTATTATTGTTTCAGTCAATTACAATTACAAACATCTGTGCAATGTTTAAAAAAATTGCACTGAGTATTTTACCCTCAATTAAATAAGTTGTATGCATATATGACTTATTTTTTAATTAGTTCAGTTGTTATGCATATTTTTTTTTCTCCAAAAAATTCAGCCACACTCTTTTTCAACTTACTTCTCCTTTGAACAGCTTTTCTTTTACAGACAATGTGATACCTCTAACCTCTTTGCGCAAAGACCACTTTTCATGGTCCAGTCAAGTCCTGATGAATAAAATTTAAATCCCAAGCATGTAAAATTTGTGAACATTTGAAAGTTAAGTCCCACCATATTGTTTCTCATTTATTATCTTATGTGATTCTGTAATATATGCATTATTACCAAATTAAAACAGGTTGTGAACGTCATGTAGTTCTACTTGCATATGTTTACAAATGCTACTGAAGTAATTTGATAAAACAGGCATCTTTGTATTTATCATGTATTCAATATTTCACTCCGCACAGGTTCTGCACGCGTATCTGGGATGTTTGAGCAGCTGGTCTCTCTTAACGGAGAGAGATTTTCTCACAGGGTCTCTCTCCTGAGGAAACACCTCTGCGGCATGTAAGATGACCACACATCTAGCACAAACCAAATGCTTTCGTCCCACCACCCATCTGTGCGCTGCAATTTCCCCATTCTTGAACGGACGCCAGTGCAGCCATAGCTTGGCTTTGTGCGAACCTGTTTGTTTGGGCCGTATACCCAGCAAAGCTTCTTCTGTCACAGAGCTGTCACTGTCTGCCCTTCTGCTCAACCTGAGGAGATTCCTCAGGGATGGAATAATCACAGGTGAGGTTGCAGCCTGACAGTCAAGTGAAATAACCCTATATTGTATAAACATTACATCACTTTTTCTATAAGTTGGGTCTGGCAGTGGTCCACATTTTATTAGCTCTTGTGTGCTTGAGAAAAAGGAAAGTGAATTTTACTTCAATGTCCATTTCCTCCCACAAACCACAAACTCTAGATAGACAACATTTATATTCATTGCATAGAGCACTGCTGGGATGACATATTTTTGTAGTCCAAAACCCGGAAATGCGCATTTTAGCACTGGTTCCATCGTCCTGAAGTCAGTGGGTTATGGGTTAAATGTCTGGAATAATGTCTGTGGTGAACACAAGCTCAGCATATTTTACAATTTAATCTACGCCATGAAGTACATCAGTTATACCACCTTGTAATTTTTTATAGATTTGTCTTAAGTCTGAAAGAAAGTTGCTAACAAGTGTTGCTAATGAATGGGACTACAGAGGTTTTCAAGAACGTTAAAGGAACACTCCATTTTTTTTTTTAAAATAGGCTCATTTTCCAACTTCCCTAGAGTTAAACAGATGAGTTTTACCATTTTTAAATCCATTCAGCCGATCTCCGGGTCTGCCGTTAGCACTTTTAGCATAGCTTAGCATAAAGCATTGAATCTGATTAGACCATTAGCATCTCGTTCAAAAATGACCAAAGATTTTCAATATTTTTCCTATTTAAAACTTGACTCTTCTGTAGTTACATTGTGTACCAAGATCAAGAGAAAATGAAAAGTTGCAATTTTCCAGGCTGATATGGATAGGAACTATACTCATATTCTGGCGTAATAATCAATGAACTTTGATGCCGTACCATGTATTACCATGTACCAACTATTTTCAGGTGCTGCGTAATGTCATTGCGCCTGCTGCGTACATGGTACAGCAGCAAAGTTCCCTGATTATTACGCCGGAATGAGAGTATAGTTCCTATCAGCCTGGAAAATTTCAACTTTTCATTTTCTGTCCGTCTTAGTACACGATGTAACTACAGAAGAGTCAAGTTTCAAATAGGAAAAATATTGAAAATCTTTGGTCATTTTTGAACGAGATGCTGGTCTAATCTGATTCAGTGATTTATACTAAGCTGTGCTAAAAGAGTGTTCCTTTAAACACCATCAGACAGAGCAGGTTAACTCATCTACTCATTATATTCACAGCCTCATTGTGTTTATAGTTTAGGTTTTGTGGAATCAGTATCCAAAACCTTCTAGAAATCACATGCAGTGCACTAAAAACTACTCAAAACAATGTAGTTCATTAAAAAATACTTTGTATCAATGTACTTTTGTTAAATATGATGAATGATTTGTTACCTGCAGTTGATTCTGGTGAAAATGCAGTTCTGACTTTGATTTGAGTGGACATCTTTACTATGTTTCTGGACCTTGACTGTGGTAGGACCCTTGTTGTCTATGGTCAGAAAGCTCTCGGATTTCATTAAAAATATCTTAATTTATGTTCTGAAGATGAACAAAAGTCTTACGGGTTTGGAATGACATGAGTGTAATTAATTTAAAATGTATTTAAATGTACTTTATAAACATAATGTACTTAATTAGTAACTGCCTATCTGCAAAACACATGAGCATCAATGCAGGGACATACAGTGAGGGGAAAAAAAATATTTAATCCCATGCTGATTTTGTACATTTGCCCACTGACAAAAAAATGACCAGTCTATAATTTTACTCATAGGTTTATTTTAACAGTAAGAGACAGAATAACAAAAACAAACAAACAAACAAACAAACAAAAACTCCAAAAAAGTTATACATTTATTTGCATTTGAGTGAAATAAGTATTTGATCCTCTATCATTCAGCAAGATTTCTGGCTCCCAGGTGTCTTTTATACAGGTAACAAGCTGAGATTAGGAGCACTCTCTTAAAAGGAGTGCTCCTAATCTCAGCTTTTTACCTGTATAAAAGACACCGGTCCACAGAAGCAGTCAATCAACCAGATTCCAAAATCTCCACCATGTGCAAGACCAAAGAGCTGTCCAAGGATGTCAGGGACAAGATTGTAGACCTACACAAGGCTGGAATGGGCTACAACATCATCGCCAAGCAGCTTGGTGAGAAGGTGAAGTAGTTGGTGTGTTTATTCGCAAATGGAAGAAACACAAAATAACTCATTCTCCCTCGGTCTGGGGCTCCATGCAAGATCTCACCTTGTGGAGTTTCAATGATCATGTGAACTTGATCTTGTCAATGATCTCAAGGCAGCTGGGACCATAGTCACCAAGAAAACAATTGGTTACACGCTATCCTGTGAAGAACTGAAATCCTACAGCGCCCACAAGGTCCCCCTGCTCAAGAAAGCACATGTACAGGCCCATCTGAAGTTTGCCAAAAAACATCTGAAAGTGTTGTGGTCAGATGAGATCAAAATCAAGCACTTTTGCATCAACTCAACTCGCCTTGTTTGGAGGAGGAGGAATGCTGACTATGACCCTAAGAACACCATCCCCACCGACAAACATTATGCTTTGGGGGTGTTTTTCTGCTAAGAGGACAGGACAACTGCACCGCATCAAAGGGACGATGGACAGGGCCATATACTGTCAAATCTTGGGTGAGAACCATTGAAATTGAGTCATGGATGAACTATTCCATCATGACAGTGAACTAAAAACACACGGCCCTGGAGTGGCCTAGTTAGTCTCCAGACCTTAATCCCAAAAAAGAAAAAAATGTGGAGGGAGCTGAAGGTTTGATTTGCCAAACATCAGCCAAGAAACCTCAATGACTTGGAGAGGATCTGCAAAGAGGAGTGAGACAGAATCCCTCCTGAGATGTGTGCAAACCTGGTGGCCAACTACAAGAAACATCTGAACCTCTGTGATTGCCAACAAGGGTTTTGCCACCAAGTATGTTATGTCCAAGTCATGTTATGCGAAGGGGTCAAATAATTATTTCACTCATTAAAATGCAAATCAATTTATAACTTTTTTGAAATGCTTTTGTTATTAATTTTTATTGTTATTCTGTCTCTTAAAATGATAGACTGATCATTTCTTTGTCAGTGGGCACATGTACAAAATCAGCAGGGGATCAAATAATTTTTTTCCCTCTCTGTATGCAAATGCAATCACCACTATTTCTCGTGCAAAGCTGGTAATACTGCACATTAGTATTGAATGTATATATATACTCCAACCTACAGTAACTGGGTCAAAACTAATCCATTTGAAGCTGACAGAAAGGTGATTCACTCTTTCTTTGTCACGTAACGTTTTCTTATTTTGACTTGCTATGATATGTGAACCTAGCAAAATTTCACTTATTTTGTCTCCTTAACAGTAAAAGTGGATGAAACTGTCTTTTTTTCACTGAAGGAGAGTGTAAGGCTGAGACAGAGAGACAGATTGTTCAGAACGATATGGCCCTCTGCAGCTGAGAAATGGCGCGTTTTTGTTTATGGAGTGTGCGTGAATATATTCCAGACTTTATTAAATTGTGAACTCAGCGGGAAGGAGAGAGCACCGAATAGCACTTTGGAACAAAAGGCCTCAAGTTTCATGTTATGTCTTGGTTACAAATGACACAGCTTAACCCGGGATAGGAGACAAAGGCATAAATTGAATCTGGCCCCAAACCACAGACTCCTTAAGTGAAGGAAGGACATATCTGCAACACTTCTCTGACACCGTGAAGTGATACTCTTTTATATTGTTATGGTTAGACTGACGCCCCGAGCCAAGGAATGGCAGAAAATGGATTTCCACCCCTCGACTTTTCCAGCTTTATCCAGCAGATTTCTCAACAATGAGGAGATCATTCCTGAGTCATCCGAGCTTCAGTGAGTCCGCAACAGGCGCGTGAATGTTTTGGAATGTGCATCATAATGAAAAGGCATCAATATCCCGAGTTCGTCGTTGCGATTTAGCGTCGTTTTCCGTGCCAAGAATAGAGCCATCAAACACAGACGGCTCCTTCTGCTTCTTTTGTTATTCAACTCATTTATAATTCTGTTATACCTCTGATCTCCTATTGATATTAAATATATTCCCAGATGTTTTTCTTGTCAGTTCTACCACTCCTGTCTTGAACATCTTTGCTATTGTTTAACTTATGAGCAGGAAAACCTGCAGCCTTTAATAGGCTAAAGAAAACACAGGTTTGTCATCAATCACTGCAGCACGGCTACACGACAAAGCAATACCTACAAATTGGCTTTGAATTGCTAAATAGTGAAATCAGTGTTTTGGGGCAGGGCGTCATTTTTTTTTTCCTCCAGGAATGAATCACTAAAATGTGACATTCATCTTTTTGATGAGTTTTGCTTTGATTAATGAGTGTCTTAGAGTGGAAAGTCCCTATCAAGCATCGGGAACAGGGCAGGCGTTTATTACGCGGCACTCATCAGAAATCAAAAGTCTTCCTGAGAACAGCCTGCATAATTTTTTTATCTTGTTATGCAGAAGTTGTCAGCATGCCACCCAAAAGCACGCTCATTGTTAACAAGATGTCACATTTGGGTTGTTTGTCTACTCTTTTTTTTTTTTTAATGGCAACGTCAAGGTGTGTGTGAAGGAAGTGTAAACCTTTGGTTATACAATTGGTTTATATATTTGCCATTGATTGGTGTACTACCAGTCAAAAGTTTTTGAGCAGTAAGATTTTTAAAATCTCTTCTACTTACCAAGCCTGCATTTATTTGATATAAATACAGCAAAAAACAGCAACATTTTTAAATGTTTTCTATTTGAATATATTTTAAAATGTAATTTATTCCTGCAATTTCAAAGCTGATTTTTTAGCATCATTACTCCAGTCACATGATCCTTCAGAAATCATTGTAATATTAAAATTTGCTGTATTATTATTGTTATTATTATGTTGAAAACAGCAGAATAGAATTTTTACAGGTTTCTTGGATGAATAGAGAGTTCATAAGAACAGTATTTAAATGAAACAGAAACCTTTTCATCACCTTTGATCAATTTAAAGCATCCTTGCTAAATAAAACTATTAATTTATATAATTTATATATATATATATATATATATATATATATATATATATATATATATATATATATATATAGGTTTTTATGCTGATGTTTGATTCTATTCATCAAAGAATCTTGAAAAAATGAAATCAACTGTTTTAGAAATTGATGATAATAAGAAGAAGAATAAATGTTTCTTGAACAGCAAATTAGCTTATTAGAATGATTTCTGAAGGATCATGTGACACTGAAGACTGGAGTACATTTATTATTTTATTATTTTAAAATAATAAAATAAATATTCAAATAGAAAACTGTTATTTTAAATAGTAAAAATATTTTAAAATTGCTATTTTTGCTGTACTTTGGATCAAATAAATGCAGGCTTGGTGAGCAGAAGAGACTTCTTTAAACAACATTAAAAAAAACCTTTGAATGGTGGGTGAGAGAGAGAGAGAGAGAGAGAGAGAGAGAGAGAGATTTGTCAATAGTTAAGAAAAAGTTAAGTTTATATATAAATAGAGTATATAGGACAAAAAACTCTCTCACACACACACACACACACACACACACACACACACACACACACATACATACATACATACATACATATATATATATATATATATATATTCCCTTTTTGTCTTGATTTTTGTAAACCTGTAATTTAAAAAGAACATCCATTTGTGCTTTCTCAAAACAATTTCTGAATTATTTAGATATGTAGGATTTTCAGTGTTTACATTGGATTACTGAAGGCTCACAGAAAAGCCATTTCCAGCATGAATTAGGATGCTTGTCTGAGAACTGTATTCAATCCTCCTGATGAGGGACTGTATTTGTAAATACCATCACAGATTTTACTTCGCGACTAAGACACAAGATACCTCGATAATCCTGACAGGCATTGTGAAATGCTGCAGTATGAATGATAAAGATCGGAATTTCATTGTTTGTTATTGTTTTAGCTGATTCATCCCGAAATTGACTGTTCCCGGTCCAGGGCCAAGCGCTGTCATGCAAACCTCTGCTCTAATAATTTCAGAACATGTGGTAGGACGATATTTGCACAGCAACACCTGTAGGTACTTCCCCAGCCTATAAAACACAAGAATGCTACTTTACCTTCACGTCGAGCGTTTGAGTGATGGCACACGATGTGAAGTTTTTTTTACAGGATGGAGATTAGTGTATATCTGCTTAAGGCTGCTTTATCAGCGCTCAAGTAAAGCTTCTTTGTGACTGAGGTTCCCTGATGGACAGATAAAGCCCTCAGCAGCACAAAGTGCCTGAATGCTATATGTCTCCAAAAGACCTGCTGAAGTCCAACTCAATTTGACTTTCAGTTCAATCCCATTGTGTTGAGGCTACTTTTTTGTTGCTCATATTTTGCAAATGATGCATTTAACAGTAAATCTGTATCTGTTTTGCTATTCAAGGCTCAGGAAGGTAGTAAGGACATATTTAAAATAATCCATTTTACATCAGTGGTTCAATTGTAATGTTATGAAGTTATGAAAATACTTTTTGTCTGCAAAGACAAAAAAATAATGACTTAAATCAACAATTTCTTCTCTACTGTGTCAGTCTTTGCCACACGTGTTCATGAGAGTATCACGTTTTACAAGAAAATACTATTTTAGTTTTTCTTCATCAAAATTTCACATTTACAGTTGAAATCAAAAGTTTACATACACCCTACAGAATCTGCAAAATGTTAATTATTTTACCAAAATAAGAGGGATCATACAAAATGCATTTTATTTTTTATTTAGTACTGACCTGAAAAATGTCACATAAAAGACGTTTACATATAGTCTACAAGAGAAAATAGCTGAATTTATAAAAATGACCCATCCAAAAGTTGATTCTTAATTCTGTGTTGTTACCTGATTTTATTTTTAGTTAAGTGATAGTTGTTCATGAGTTCATTTGTCCTGAACAGTTAAACTTCCCGCTGTTCTTCATAAAAATCCTTTAGGATTTCCCACAAATTCTGTGGTTTTTCAGCAATTTTGTGTATTTGAACCCTTTCCAACAATAACTGTATGATTTTAATATCTATCTTTTCATACTGAGGACAACTGAGGGACTCATATGCAACTATTACAGAAAACTTTCACATTTAAAGATCAAGGTAAATGTGGTAAAAAAGTGTCAAGGACACTTATTTTGTCTTCTGGAAAACATGCAAGTATCTTCTGCAGCTTTTGAAGGGCAGTACTAAATGAAACAAATATGATCTTTAGGCAAAATAAGAAAAATGTACACATTTTCATTCTGTTCAAAAGTTTTCACCCCCGGCTCTTAATGCAACGTTTTTACTTCTGGAGCATCAGTGAGCGTTTGAACTTTTTGTAATCGTTGCATGAGTCCCTCAGTTGTCCTCAGTATGAAAAGATGGATTCAAAATCACACAGTCATTGTTGTAAAGGGTCCAAATACAGAAAAAAATCTGAAAAACCAAAGAGTTTGTGGACCTAAAGTATTTTTATGAAGAACAGCAGAGAGGTTAAATGTTCAGGACAAACGAGAGACTCATAAACAACTATCACTAAACAAAAAAACACAGCTGTGGATCATTCAGGTAACAACACAGTATTAAGAATCAAGTGTGTGTGTAAACTTGTGTAAACAGGGTCATTTTTATAAATTCAGCATTATACAGTATGTAAACATCTTTTATGTGAAATCTCTTATTCAGGTCAGTACTAAATAAAAAATAGCATGTATTTTGTATGATACCTTTGTATGGACATTTTGCAGATTCTGTGTAAACTTTTGACTTTTGAATTCAAAGTGTTGCTGTTTCTTTGAAATTATTTGTGAAAACTACTAGCAATTTCTGAGTAAAAATAGTTTCAAAGTATTTGACCATATTTCTTTCTTTCTTTTTTTTTTCTCAGTGTACAGACCACAACCACTGTAAGGGTGGTCTGCCGTGTTTCTGTCTGTCTGCTTGAGTTCCTCCTACAGTTTAGAGTCTGTTTTCACTCTCAAACTGTCTCTCTCTTTCTCTCTCAACCTTCCCGCTCACACACTCAAGTCAACTCTATAACCTGTTCAATCTTCTCTGTAACCCAATCCAGCATTTAAAACAAAAAGGTAGACACTCTTCAACAAGGAAAGGTCCTTTATCGCCTTCCCGAGAGGTTTTGAATATCAGCCTGTGCAGATAGCATCTCTCCCTGGCTATTCGAGTGTGTCATGGCCTCTTTCATTTGATCTTTATTTACATCTGCCATTGTGTGGCCTAAGCCATTAAACGAGAAGCCGTTCTGAATGGATGAGAAGTTCGGGATAATGCCTCCGCACTCCATTCAGTTTCCTTCATTAGCAAGCTGTCCGTCCGTAGTGACGGATGAGAGAAAAAGTAAAAAGACCAAGGGGGGCGGAAAGACAAATGGAGACCCGAAAGAGATTCACTGTAATGCAAGCGAATACTTCACCTCGTAGGATTCCATTCAAATCAAGACTTGAAGGCTAAGTCAAGCTCCGTTTCCTACAGACACAAAGAGAGAAAGATAGCAAGTCTCAATATGGTGATGCATGATGGGGCCAGTTCACTAAATGCTTACTAACCACCTTAGTCATTCACTAACCACCTTAATCCAGCTGGAGATCCTACACTGAAAACAACTCAGTGCAGAAACAGAAATTGCTACATTGAATAAATAATTACAAAGAAACTGCAAGTGACATGTTGAATTAAACTTTTTCTTATAAAATATACTTTTTTTCAAACTAAACTAAACAAAAAAAATAATAATAATAATAATTTCCACAGTGTAAATCTGCAAGTATAGCCCTGTAATATGTGCATTTTTGTATTCTCATAACTGTATTCAAAATCATTGTTATTTATTTCGGCTTCTGTCCAAAGCAGGCAGTTACATTTTTAATTCATAGAGATCTTTGTGTGTATTTTCTGTTTATTATGAGTAATTCATTATGTGATGATTCATATGTGAAGTAACAATGTCAAATGTATCTATATAGCACCATTAAAAACAAACATAGACTACCAGTTAAAACTTTGGAATTTATTTTATTTATTATGTTTTTGAAAGACGTCCGCAGTGCTCAAGCACAGTAAAAAAAAAAAAAAAAAAATACAGTAAAAACAGTAAAAACTGAAATATTATTGTAATTAAATAATATTTAATTACAATGTAAAAATTAAACTAATTATTACTATATTTTAAAATGTAATTTATTCCTGTGATGTAAAGCTGAATTTTCAGCGTCATTACTCCAATCTTCAGAGTCACATGATCCTTCAGTAATCATTCTAAAATGCTGATTTGCTTCTTAAAAACATTTATTTGATTACCAATGTTAAAAAAGATCAATGTCTTAGCTTTTTTATATTTTTGTGGAAACCATTATGCAGTTCAGTTCACTGAACAATAGTTCTGAAATAGAAATGCAATATTACAAATGTCTTTACTGTCATTTGTGATTAATTTAATGCAGCACTGCTGAATAAAAATATCAATTTCTTTCCTACTTACCCCAAATTTGTAAATGGCAGTATTTTACATTTAGCGCAAAAATATAAAGCAGCAAAAAAATTGTTTGACGTTGCTAACAATAAGAAATATTTCTTGAGCTCAAATCAGCATATTAGAATGATTTCCGAAGGATCATGTGACACTGAAGACTGGAGTAATGATGCTGAAAATTCAGCTTTGCATCACAGAAATAAATTACATTTTAAAATATATTCAAATAGAAAACAGTTATTTTAAAATTCAATAATATTTAACAATATTAATGTTTTTACTGTATTTTGTATCAAATAAATGCAGCCTTCAAGAGTATAAAAATGATTTCAGAAACATTTTTAAAAATCCTAATTATTCTAAACTCTCTGTAGTGCAAGTTGACCAAAGTGCTTTACAACAATAACACAAAGCCTAAAATAATCAAAGGGAGTTTGCACTATTATGTTTGCATCATTGCCTCATTTGCATAATTCCTTTACAGAACTGAGTTATAAAACAATGCAAATTCTACATGCAAATAAATACATAAATCAAAAGGCACGATGCATTCTCAATGAATTCCCCTCAGTGTGTGTTAGTTTGTCTGTTTTAATGCATTCATGTGTGTGTATGTGTGTGTGAGCACACGCTCATGCTGGCCCTTCTACAAATTGCGCAGGGTGTGGGAATTTCCCTCCTGTAGTGATCTGTCAATCAGAGTATGTGTTTGTGTGCATGTGCACTTTTGTGTGACTCTAATTGTGTGTGTGTGTGTGTGTGTGTGAGAGAGAGAGAGAGAGAGAGAGAGAGAGAGAGAGAGAGAGAAAGAGTGTGCGTTTTCT
Organism: Cirrhinus molitorella; assembly: GCA_033026305.1. Lineage (NCBI taxonomy): Eukaryota > Metazoa > Chordata > Actinopteri > Cypriniformes > Cyprinidae > Cirrhinus > Cirrhinus molitorella. The sequence continues at coordinate 14,171,193 of CM065129.1, forward strand.
CTCAGTGCTTTTCCTCTCTCAGCCTCCTGATGTTGGTTGTTGTGTTAGTGATCATTCATGGTTAATCCTGCTTCTTTCCCTCCCAGGTTGCTGTGTGATGTTGGTTAAAGGTAAAGCAGGCTGGTGGGGAGACGCATGAGAGATTTTAGGCCTCCAGGGAAAAGACAAACAAGAGTTCACAAGTTTAGATGTTCGTATAATCTAAAGGATGAGGGTTGACAAGAGTGTCTGCAAAGGACGAACTCAGTCCAGAGACTGATTCAAGCTAGTTCTAGAAAACTTTGAAAGAAGAGAGGTATACAACTGTTTGTATATTATGGCACTGCTGGTTACTCAGCGTGCTTGTGTGAGGTTAGCTTAGACTGAGTTTGATGTGGTTACTTGTTAGGACTGTAAAACTGTGTGAAATGGTTTAGGAAAGTGTTTATAGATTATTTCAAAATAATATGTGCTCTGTGTTACTGTTGTTGAGCTTTAAGGGTATACTTCACCCAAAAATGAAAATTACCCCATGATTTACTCACCCTCAAACCATATGTATATGACTTTCTTCTTTCAGACAAATACAATCGTAGTTGTATAAAAAATGTCCTGGCTCTTTAAAGCTTTGTAATGGCAATGAATAGGCTTTGAAATTGTGAAGTCCAATAAAAGTGAATCCTTCCATCAAAAAATGTGCTTCAGGGGGTTAATAAAGACTTTCTGAAGTGATGTGTTTTTGCAATAAAAATATCCATATTTAAACTTTACATCATCCGTTCAGTGCAATAAGAGACAAAAACAAAACACTGGTCACAAATAAAGAAAAATGTCTAAGAGATTCGATATAAGCCAAGAGGAGACCTTTTTTTTCCTTTGCTGTAAACAAAACTAGGTTCTCGCGAGACTAGCATACTCTCACTGGAGCTTAGGCTATGCCTACATAGCTAGAGATTACGGTTTAGAAAGTTTTAAATATGGATATTTTTCTTACACAAACGCGTCAATTCACTTCAGAAGTCCATTATTAGCCATATGGAGTACTTTTTATGATGGATGGATGCACTTTATTGGACTTCAAAATCTCAAAACCCATTCAATGCCATTGTAAAGCTTAAAAGAGGATTTTTTTTTAAATATAACTGATTGTATTCATCTGAAAGAAGAAAGCTTGACGATAAGTAAATCATATAGGTTAATTTTCATTTTTGGGTGAACTATCTCTTTAAGGTCAAAAAGTATTGTATAAGCATTATTGCAATTCAAGAGCTTTCTGACCCTTCATAAACAGCAACACAACTACCACATTCCAGGCCCAGAAGGGTAGTAAGAACATTATTAAAATAGTCCAGGTACCTTTCTGGACCTTGGAGTGTTTCAGTTGCGTTACTGTCTGTGCAGGGTTAGAAAGCTTTTAGATCTCATCAAAAATATCTTAATTTGTGTTCTGAAGATAAACAAGGGTCTTACAGGTTTTCTTATTAGGTTGAGTAATTAATGACAGAATTTTCATTTTTGGGTAAGCTATCCTTTTAAATTGGATTGGATTCTTTTGGATTGACAAAAATTAGTAAAACATACTTGCTGTATAAACCAATACCGGACAGATTCAGTGCATTGGAACATGCTCTAGGTTCATTCAGGTGAGCTTCTGCCCTTTTGAAGGAACTGGTGGTGTTTTTTGTATGTAGAGTTAGCCATGAGTGAGGGGTGGGGACGTCGAGCCCCCCGGTTTCATTGCAGACGGCACATTCCAGGCTCAGCTTTGATAAGACACAGGGCAGTAGAAGACAAGGAGTCAGTCAGCGGTGGGGTCCACAGCAGGCCAATGATTAATCCAGCCCCAATCATTAGCGGACTCCAAACTCTCACAGACGCAGAGGAGAGACGAGGACCAGCCCCAACTCACAAACACATGCGTTACAGAATCTAGGTGAATGTGGGAAGGCATTTTCACTTGGTAAAAGCAACACAATCACCATGCATGTCTTTAAAATTGCCAATTTGAACTGAACATGAAAGGCTCTAAATTACCAATATAATCAAAAACGTTTTTGAAAAAAAAAAAAAAACCTTTTGCCAGATACATGCTTTTTTTACCAAGTGAAAAACCTAATTGCATCTTTTTGATCAGTTTGGTGCTCTGAATAAAATTAAGATTATAAATATGAACTCCATTTTCTCCTATACCATACTATATGAGCCTGAAGAATTGAATATGATACTCACATGCAAACATAAAAAAAAAATCCTTTTCACAAAATTCATGTCAGGCTTTTTATAGGGTTAAATATAGTAATTGAACACTTCGACCCTTTTGTCAAAATAATGCATCTTACTGTCCTCGATTTGGACCCGTCTTAGCAATGGGCCTCTGGGTTTGGAGATAGAAGGCAGCTGCAAGATCACAATACGTTTCAAGCTGTGTTTCTCCGGTCCCTTTGGTCCCCTTGATCCCGCCGGCTCCCGCCTGCCCTGGTTCCTCCACTGCTGAGTTTTGATTAGTTGTTCATCAGTTTCATTAAAAGGAAACCTAACCTGCACACTCGTTCTTACAGTGATGGATTCCCTAAAGCAAGTCTGTGAGACTCCACATGAGTTCCTGGTACCATTTAGCTTTAGCAAACACAGGAAGGAGTGTTGCAGGGGTCACTGTGTGTGTGTGTTATTCTGTATGAACCTGCACTACAATCCGTTTTTATACATCTTTCTGTTTTTTTCCTTTGAGGTAGAGTTGTTTAGGGTCACTGGTTGGTTTGAACTTCTGAGGGGTTTTTATTTGGTTTGGGCTCATTCTCACCTTGACCTTTTCACCCTGTTCAAATACTCTCGACCGCTAACACAACACCATCCAAGCCGTCAAGTGTTGAAAGAAAGGCAAGCAAGCGAGTAGGCAATCAAAGTCCAGTAGTCTGCTGTCCATGACCAGCCCAAAGCTTTCCAGCATGCTTGACTGTGTCAACACATTAGTAATGCACACGCTAACCCAAGCTTTGTGATGTCTCTGTTGCTGAAGCATTCCTACGAAAAGTCCAAACTTAATCAAGTCTTGACTTCTGTGGTGGAGATTTGAGAATATTTAACTGTTTTAGTTGAAAGAACCTCAATAACGGGTATTTGAAGTTTGATTGGTGGTTGTACTAGAATATTAATCAATGTAGTTGTTTTAGGCAACTAAACCTAGTGCATAGTCTGAAAAAAAGCACGTGACGTAAAAACGCAATCAAAAGCAAGCCATTTTAGCTTGTTTTGTCATGTTTTTTCACAGGATTCCTAAGTCTAATTCGGTGCCAGCTGAGGTACCGAGCAAACTTGTTATGTCAGGAAAGCGAAACATATGGAGCTGTAATCATAACTGTGTATGAAAACTATTACAAGTGCTCGCTGTTTTACCACCTCTAGTGTTCATTTCTGTTGGAAACTGCAGTGATATGTACTTATTGGTATGTATTTCACAATAAAATTTCATAAAAAATATATATTTCTATTAGTTTTATTATTTTTTTTTATTTCAGTTTTAATTTTAGTAATTTAAGTACCTAAACATCTAATTTTCTGATTTTTTTTTTTTTTTACTTTAAATATTTATTAATTAATGTTTACACATTTTGTAGCTTTATTTCAATTTATGAAAACTTTAGATTTTTAATCATTTTAGTTTTAATGAACAATAAAACCAGTGTTAATGCAATTCTGACACATTTTTTTTATTATTATTATTATTTTTTACCAAAAAAACGTTTTAATATTTACTGTAATTACTTTATCTAGTCTTATGCAAAGCATGCTGGAAAGTTCTGCCTATATTCATTACATGACATTAATGATGGCAACCTAAATAAAATAAATCCAAATAAACCAATAAAGCTTGCTTATTTTGGATTCTGTGACACAACTAGTACGATTTCTGTTTTTAACAATTGTGAAGTTAAAAAAAAAGAAAAAAGAAAAAAAAAAACATTTATATAATAATTATTATATGTGAACATGGGCCACAGAAGCAGTCTTAAGTAGCACAGATATATTTGTAGCAATAGCCAAAAATACATTGTATGAGTCCAAAATATGGATTTTTCCTTTATGCCAAAAAAATCATTAGAATATTAAGTAAAGATAATGTTCCATGAAGATATTTTTTACATTTCATACTGTAAATATATTACAATTATTTTTTTGTTGGTAAAATGCATTGCTAAGAACTTCATTTGGACAACTTTAAAGGTGATTTTCTCAACATTTTGATTTTTTTTCCAGATTCCAGATTCCAGATTTTCAAATAGTTTTAATTAATTAATTAATTAATTTATTTATTTATTTATTTTATTAATTATTATTATTATTATTATTATTATTATTATTTTTTATTTTTATTTTTTTTTATTTTTTATTTTATTTATTTATTTTTTTTAATTTACCCTTATGACTGGTATTGTGGTCCAGGGTCACATATTACTGAAATGGCAAGTAACACATTGCAATAAACTTGAAATTTTGAAATAGAAAGACTGAAAGAGCATTTTGTCATACAATTTATTTCAGTAATTAAATTTAAAATAAATGAATACAAATATACTTTTTATTTCATAAAAAGTATACTGAGAGATTTAGAGGGTCATGGAAATTTTGAAAATGTGAAAATTTTAAACAGAAAAACAGAAATTATGTTTTGTTGTAAAACATACTCCAATAATATTTATTTACAGTGTATTAGGAATGACCTATTAGTGAAAAGATAATGATGGTTGTATTTGTCAAGCAATGTAATGTTTACATGCATGTTAAAAATTTGTTTTGTCAGACTAAAACAATTATATATATATATATATATATATATATATATAGTGGTGCCAATCGATTAAAAATAATTAACTAATTAATCACACATTTTCCTGAAATGAATCGTGATAAATCCTACCTGACATTAAAGTTTTCAATTATACTTTTATATTACAATAATTTCACATTCATGCTATAATATTTCTTTAATGCCATCTTTTTTATGACTGAAGGCAAGTATCACTGATTCCAACTGATTTCTCTATGAATTTTTTCTTAATATTTCACCATTGAATATAATCATTCAACAATAATTGAGAGCTATCACTTTAACATTTATTAGACTTTAAAAAATAACTTCTACTTTTAGCAAACTTGAAACAATCTTCAAATAAACCTATTAGGCTAGCTACCTGTGCCCTTCTGCAAGAAAATATAGCCTAAAGTTATCAAACATGCTCGTTTGACTCGTCTGGTGCTGAAGTAAGTTTGAAGCACGCCTCTGAAAAGTCTCCCGTTTGATGTGCTCGTAAGGACGCTCTGTGCATCTAAATAAACACATTTCTTTAGCAGTTATGAGTGGGGTGGCCAAACCTAGCCCCATCCCTGATAAATGCGCTTCATATTTTTAACGCGTTAATATGAAAAAAATAATTGCCTGCGTTAATGCACTAATCTTGACACCACTAATATATATATATATATATATATATATATATATATATATATATATATATCTAACAGACCAAAATAACTTCACCCTGCACGTATAAGTTGCTCAGACTAAAATAATACTGTAAAGCTGCTTTGATACAATCTGTATAGTTAAAAACGATAAATAAATAAAGGTGACTTGACTTTGGATTGTTGGATGCACATATTTAACCTTCAAATATTCAATTTTGCAGCGTGTCATACTCAGACAGACAGCTGAAGAGCGTCTGGTTCGATGTGACGAGGGCCTTGTCGCTGTGGGCCGCGGTGGGACTCCCTGCTGTTGGATGCAGCATGTAGAACAGTGGGGGGCTGTGCTGTGTTTGTTTAAAACTCACAGGAGCCCCATTAAGCCCTGATTCCACTCATTTAGGACTTCCACAGGAACAGGGAGCCGAGCCCCTGGGAAGCGGCATGTTGCAAGGGACACCAATTACGCGGCGAAGGACACAGGCCCGCCTGTTCCTGCTCAGGCCAGCTGTCACGTCGCAGGATGACCCTCTCTGTCAAACCCATTCAGCGGAGCGCATGGAAAGCCAGCCTAATTGGTGTTGGGCAAACAGATTTTGTCACAAAGTTGCAAAGGAAGCTAAGTAGCTGAACGTTCACATTGTCCAACCCCTGACCTGCAGATCGGGGCCGTTCCATTATGTTCCTTTCCGTTGATTAATCATCTATGGCCCCTGACTTGTCCTTGTGAGCTCGGGAAATCCAGGGCAGCAATTAAAATCAATATTCTAGCAATAAGCGGCGGCGTAAATAAGAAGTGAGCTCTTTTCTCCCTGTGGAGTGATATGATATGTACAGAGAGCCGGTAGAGGTCTTTAGGGGCTTGTTCGATTTGTCTCCCAGTTTGTTTGCCTTTTTCTCAGCTTGTCTCAGCGCTTTCAGGGGGGTCTGTCATCCTCCATGTTAAAAAGAGGATTTTGTGAGAGATTCACTTGACATCATTAGCTCTGGAGAAGAGCCACAATGGCTGATTACTTGGCTTATGAAAACACACGTTGGATCAGCGCTCAGGTGAAAAGTCTGACTGGTTTTGCGCTTGTTTAACTTTAGTTTAGTTCAACTCCCTACTTCCTCCTTCAGGCTCTTTACTTTGCCATCGAATCATCCCAAACGATCCTTAATCATCATTCTACAATAGTACTGTGAGCATTTTAGACAATATTTTATCTTATTTATATTCATAAATGAGCTGTACAAAAATGTTCACCAAATCAGGCCATCCACAGAGGTTTGACTTTAACAAAAGGGCATTTTATTTGTTTAATAAAACAAATAACACACAAAAGCAGGATTAGGATGATGAATGAAGAAAGAGCGCAGTGATTGGGAAGCCTGTAATAAAAGCTCATTGTGAAAAGCGAAAAACCTCATGTTGAGGTGGTTTTGTTATTCAAGATGATATTGCTACCTGATACGAGCGGATCGTTTTTCTGATTAATTACACGTTAGGCTGGAGGTGACGTCGATAATTCGCAGTGGGGTAGAAAAAATAATCTGGGCCTGGCCACCCGCAGAACTGAAGCAGAAATAACACTGGCTGCAAATGTGTAAATATCTGCAAATGAATGTCCTTCATTTTGCTCTGTCCTTTTCAGGTCATTGATTACACTCAATGTTAATTAAGTCTTAAATTCCTTTGGATAGATGTAAATGCTCTTTCTGGTCTTCGAAACTAATGGTTTCACCGTTTGTATCACTCCGCTTGTGGTATTTCTCACAGCGAGTTTTCATGACACCCAAATCCATTACAATTTTATAAATAATACTGTTTTTGTGTCACGGAATGTGGTTTTAAGAGTTTTTAGGCAAAAATGTACTTGTTTAGACTTCAAATATGCGGTTTGTTAATAAAGATAATGTCTATTTGAAAATTTGCTTCAATGTTTTTGGAGATGTGAGCTCCAGGGCGTCAGCGGCTGTTCTTTGCTTATGAACTTGCTGAGAGCAACCTCACCTTGGCCAGATCTTCTGGAATTTGCCACTGGCTCTGATGCCTCTATAGTGGTAAAACATGATAACAAGTCATTTTGGTTAAATCTAACGGGCAGTCTTTGGTCTTATTGAGCTATTGTTTGTTCCAAAGCAAATAGTTTTGGCTAAGGGGGACATCTCAACACAGTATATTTCATGTAAATTTAATGCTGTATATCAGAGCGCTGCCTTTGTACTTTTAACTGCCCAGCAACTTTTATGATCGCTGTTGTTGTTTATTAAATATTATTATTTAATAAACAATATATCATATAAATAATAGTCATATTTAATAATAGTATTTAGTGTTGGGAAACAGTGTGCGTGTTCGTGATGGTGATTTTAGTTATATTATTCTGCCATTAGATGAGAGAGTTTTTATAAGTGAGTCAGCAGTAAAGCCGCAGGTAATCACACACTTGTGATTACCTGCGGCTGAATCATAGCCCTGCCAATATACAGCCATACTCCACAATCAACTGCAGGGTCCAGACTGAAGTTCTGCGATGACCCAAAGTATGTTTTTGACAAAACAAACAAAGGAATTCTCCCCCAAAGCATCTCTGCCCTGGAGAGAGGGGCTGTTTAGAGGGGCGACGGGGTGGAGGGGGGTCAAGAGGCTTTTGCCATCAGTGGGAAAGTACTGATTAATTTTGAAGAATTTCTGTGAGAAAAAACGCCCTGTGCACAGTTCACTAATTACAGCCCTGCACAACGCGCAACAAAGAGCCATCTCATATCGCAAGACAATGAGGAGCCCCGAGAGAGCGAGGGAGAGTGAGAAAGAGAGAAACTAATGAGATAAATCACCTGTCAGTAGAAGAGGATTCAGGCCCCTGGTGGCCCCCAGGAGGAAGGACATGCATGAGGGCCCAAACGCTGCTCGTCACCAGACGATCTCCATCCCCCTCTCATGACAGACAGAAAAATACCCGGCCCTGTCATGTTGTGGTCAAAAGATCCTGCCGACAACAGCCTCACTGGGATTTATTTCATGTGCTCATTGAGCACACAAGGTCAGCGAGTAGTTTGACCTGTCTGTGTTAGAGTTTAGACAAACAAATTATGTGAATATTGCAAACAAAATACATCCACCTTATTTTGCAATGCAGAAGTAAGCTATTTTCTTTGAATGCGTGAATGCGTGAATTTCTTTGAATACCAGATAGCATAAGCTGTTTTTCAGGTAAAATACTTGTAAGTGAAAGATAACAGAAGACTTATTCATGTTACACACTGCTGGGCCGCTTTTATATTGCAAACAAGGTGTATAACGTCAATATGACATCAAAACTGACCTTATTTACTCTCATATTGCATGTTCTTGGTCTTATCAAAGACTTTAGATATACAAAGACAGTGTAGTCATATTATTTATAAATGTGAGAAGGTGCAATGTGCAATATGGAGAAATAATCCAGCTTTCTAAATAAAAGAAACAATCTAAGCTGCCGTTAGAAGGTCTGGTTGCAGTATAGAAACAGTATCCTGAGACGCGTGATTAGGGCTGTACATGTGCATTGGCTGGTTTAGCTTGAATAATAAGCTTTTTTAAAAAGATTTTTTTTTTTTTCAATTCTGTCATTAATCACTCACCCTCAACAGAATCTGCAAAATGTTAATTATTTTACCAAAATAAGAGGGATCATACAAAATGCATGTTATTTAGTACTGACCTGAATAAGATATTTCACATAAAATACGGTTACATATAGTCCACAAGAGACAATAATAGTTGAATTAAAAAAAAAAAAAATACCATGTTCAGAAAAATCCTTTAGGTCCCATAAATTCTGCGTTTTTTATCATTTGTGTATTTGAACCCTTTCCAAAAATGACTGTATGATTTTGAGATCCATCTTTTCACACTGAGGACAACTGAGGGACTCATATGCAACTGTTACAGAATATTCAAACGCTCACTGATGCTTCAGGAGGAAACAATGCATTAAGAGCTGTGTGGGGGTGAAAACTTTTGAACAGAATGAAGATGTGTACATTTTCTTTTTTTTTTTTTTTTGGCCTAAATAGAATTATTTATTCATTTTTCATTTAGTACTACCCTTCAGAAGCTACAGAAGACACTTACATCTTTCCCAGAAGACAAAATATGTTAAATTTACCTTGATTTTTAAAATAAAAGTTTTCACCCCCCAGCTCCGAACTTGTGGGACCCAAAAGAATTTTCTGAAGAACAGCGGGCAGTTTAACCATTCAGGACAAACAAGGGACTCATGAACAACTATCACTAAACAAACAAACAAACAACAGCTTTAAATATGAAATTTAAAGCTTTGTGAACAGCTTTGGAGAATTTAATGAGACAGGAAACAGCTGTCCGAAAGCCATTTTAAAGATGGCTGCCAAGTCCCCTTAAAGGGACTTCGATCTTGTTTTGCACTATACATGAGTGCAGTTTTTTTGTTTGTTTGTTTGTTTTTTTTCAGCTGATGCCATATGCATATACATTTGAATCTCGATAATGGGGAAAATAATGCAAAGCTATGGCCAAAATGCAAAAGGTTGTTTAAAAAAAAAAAAAAACTGTAGTAAATGAAGTAATTTAATCCTGGTTAATGTAATAAGGAGAAAGCGCTGACCCCTTTTCTCATATATATATATATATATATATATGTGACCCTGGAACACAAAACCAGTCACAAGTAGCATGGATATATTTGTAGCTGTAGTCAAAAATACATTGTATCGGTCAAAGTTATTGATTTTTCTTTTATACAAAAAATCATTAGGATATTAAGTAAAGATTGTTACATGAAGATATTTTGTAATTTTCTTCCTGTGAATATATATTAAAACTTAATTTTTGATCAATAATATGCATAGATAATAACTTTAAAGGCAATTTTCTTAATATTTTGATGATCTCGGCCAAATATTGTCCTATCCTAACAAACCATACATCAATGGAAAGCTTTTAGGTGATGTATAAATGTCAATTTCAAAAAAAAAAAAAAAACTGACCCATATGACTGGTTTTGTGGTTCAGGGTCATATACGTCACAGTGAAATTGGTTGTGAATGCAAAATCAAACTCATATTGACAGAATATTTGACAGAAATTTCACAAAGGGAAGGAAAAGCATTTGGGGTCACTGATATGTTTCTTGAGAATCAAATCAGCATACACTCCACATCATGAAGATTGGAGTAATGATGCTGAAAATTCAACTTTGCATCACAAAAATAAATAAAATATATATTCGAATAGAAAACAGCTATTTTAAATTTTAATAATATTTCACAGTATTACTGTTTTTACTGTATTTTTAATCAAATAAATGCTGCCTTGGTGGATAAGAGACACTTTCTGACGCCAAACTTTTGAACAGCAGTGCATATATGTAATTCTGGTCATCTTTCTAGCTGTTTCTTTTTCCATGAATGGTTCCCCACAGATCTTGAATACTTCACTTTCACATAGCACATCTCAGAAGTTTCTCAGAATAGTTGTCTACATATGTAATCCTATAAAAACAGTTTTCCACTATATGTATGCGAACGGTCGTAAAGACAGTGAGGGAATCACAGAACGCTCTCTGTGTGTTTGACAGTTTGAGCAGGGAGGCCAATTGTGGTCAGATTCACTGAGAAGGGAGAAGAAAGTTTGCGGTTTCACAAAAAAAGGAAAATGGCCGTCAAAGAGCTGTGACAGTTAGGATTATATTAGAGGTCAACCTTTATTTTGGTTTCGCATGTTTGTTCCCCCGCAAAACCCTGAGGCGAAGTGAAATAATATTTAAGGAGACAAAGGTTGTTCTGTGTCGAGAATAGAGGGCCACCAAATTTCTGTTGACATGGCCCTTTATTAAGTGTGTGGTTGCTGAGGAGAGCAATCTGAGGAGCGTTTGGCCTCTCGCAAGATCTAACCCGAGCGTTGAGAAACGTTCTGCGCAACAGTGACCGCCATGCTGTGGCACGCACCTTATTTTCTGCTTGTCACTCGTGAAAGAAAACAAGTGCTGACTGGCAGCCACCAGGCGTGGAAAACATGACCCTTAGTTATGGCTTTTACCAAAAGCTGACCCAAGAGTCCAATATTTTTAAAAGGCAAGAGATTGGTCAACTAAAGGAGAGCAGAAGTGGTGTCCTAAACAGTCATGCACTGCTGGAGTGATGGAGTCAGCGCTTCTTTTGCCTAAGAATAGCTGTTGGCCACCGCGGTGAGTTGAAAGAAGCGGCTGCAGAGAGATTGTATGATTCATTTCAACATGTTTGGTCAATTCTGGGGTCATCCCACACAGATCAAAGGTTATGGCAAAGGAGGAAAGCAGATAGGAGTCGGGAGATAAACACCTTGATGATTTTTAATGTTTAAATGTCAGATTATTATTATTTTTTTTAAGTTTTTGGAAAAAAAATAAATCATTTTATGCTTACCAAGGCTGCATTTGTTTGACCAAAAGTACAGTAAAACACTAAAATTGCACTAATATTTTGGAATATTATTACAATTTAAAACATCAGTTTTCTATTCGAATGTATTTTAAAATTTATTTTTTTTCCAGCTTCATTACTCCAATCTTAAGTGTCACTTGAGAAACCAATTTAAAGTGATCCTTGAGAAATCAATTTAATGTGCTGATTTGATGCTCAAGAAACGTATTATTATTATCACTGTATCAAACTTGCTGCTTTATATTTTTGTGAAAACCATGACACATTTTTTCAGGATTCATTAATAATAATAATAATAATTTTAATAATAATAAAAATGATAAGGCTGATGATGATGATTATTATTATTATCAATTCCTTAAAAATAATAGCAAATTTTGAATAATAATAAAAATGATCATGATGATGATGATGATTTTTATTATTATTATTATTATTATTATTATTATTATTATTATTATTATTTTTATTAAATCCTCAAAAAATAATAACAACTGTTGAATAATAATAAAAATAATCATGATGACGGCGATGATGATGATTATTATTATTATTATTATTATTAAATCTTCAAAATAATATATATTTTTTGATTAATAATACATTTGATGAGGCAGATGATGATGACGATGATGATTAATAATTGCTTCAAAATAATAACACATTTTAAAAAATATTACAAATAAAAAATAAAAATAATACATTTTGAATAATAATGAATATTATGAGGCTGATTATGATGATAATGGTGGTGATTATTATTATTCTTTAAAAAAAGGAATAAAAAGAATTTAAAAAGATAATTATGATTAAGAATAATAAAAATGATGAGGCAGATGGTGATGATGATGATTATTACTGTTAATTTTTAAAATAATAACACATTTTGAATGATAATAAAAATGATGAGGCTGATGATGATAATTATTATGATGATGAGTATTATTATTACTATTATTATTATTATCTTTAAAATAGTAATTGAATTTATAAACATTTTGAATATTGATAAAATGATGATGATGATGATGATTAAATCATAAAAAAACATAATAACACATTTTAAATAATAATATAAAAGGACTATTGTTTGTCAGGTGTCGTGTAGGGAGGACAAACGAGGAGTACGAGGTCGAGATCAGGAGCAAAACAAGTCTTTTAATAACTAAATCCACAATAATTCCACATAGGAGACAGGCAGGGAGACACGCACACAAAGACGACGAGAACGGACAACCAAACAATGAACAGAATACAACTAAATAGGGTGGTTAACAAGACACAGACAGGTGAACGTGATTAACTAATAATGACATAATTAGGGGAGGGACAGGAACAAAACCAAATAAGGACAAAAAGGAAGTGGGAGAAACCAAATTAAAACAGGACTGAACCAACGGAAAACACTACAAAAAGAGTCCCAAAACCTGACATAACTCCCCCCCTCCCGGAAGGCGCGACCTCGCGCCGAAAACAGAAACATGGGGGGGCTTGGGTGGGAGCTCAGGAGGGGGACGGACATCCGGGAGGAGGAGAACAAAGGAAGTCCAGGGAGGAGATGATGGAGGGAGGAGCCAGGGAGACGACAGGAGTGTCCAGGGTGGATCAGCCGGAAGGAGGAGCCAGGGAGACGACAGGAGTGTCCAGGGTGGATCAGCCGGAGGGAGGAGCCAGGGAGACGACAGGAGGGTCCAGGGTGGATCAGCCGGAGGGAGGAGCCAGGGAGAAGACAGAAGGGAGCTGAAGCAGGAGGAGCCAGGGGGAACCCACATCCCAGCTGAGACGGTGGCGCACGGCGGAGCCGACGGAGGGAGGAGCCATGGTGGAGGAAGGGCTGACGACTCCATGGGGCCGACGGACGGTGGCGGAGCAGGTGGAGCCCGAGGCGGAGACGGAGAGCCGATGATCCAGGGCGACGCCGAGGATCCGGAGGGCCAAGGCGGAACAGGTGGCACCTGCGACCGAGGCGGAGGCAGAGATCCGGAGAGCCGCAGCGTAGCCGGAGCGATCGAGGACCGAGGCTGAGCTGGAGGGAAGGAGGAGTCCAGCCGAGCCGGAGAGACGGAGCGACGAGGCGCAGCCGGAGGAGTAGAGTCCAAAGGCGATGGCAGGGTGATGACTGACCGAAGCGGAGCCGTAGGGACGAGGGAGCCCGGTGGAGCTAGTGGATCGATGGTCGATGATGGAGACGAGGGAGCTAGGTGCCACAGTGCAGCCGCAGGGTCGGAGGGCCGAGGCGGAGTCCAGGACTCAGAGGCTGGAGGCGGAGCTGAAGGATCCTCCGGACTCAACGCCAATGGAGCTGGAGATGGGCAGACCCGCGGCGAGCCCACGCCACAGATGGTGAGCTGAGGGTGAGCGGAGGGACTGACAAGATCCAGCGGAGTGGGCGTTGAGGCAGGAAAACAGTCAATGAGAGGAGGCGGGAGAGGGAGGCTGGGTGGGATTTTTTGTTTGTTCAAATGTACAGAGGTTGACGGAAGGGAGAGAGATAATCCAGTGTCCAAGTCATGTAATTCCCCTGAGTCCAGGTATAGCTTACCCTCAGCAGTGGCGGCGTGGGCGGGGCTTTCCGTAGCCCCTGCAATCTCCACGGTTACCGGCTCACGCACCTGGTCAGCCGTCTCGGGCTCTGGCTCCGGGGCAGTCGTCCGCTTTGTCACCTCCGGTGGTGATGGCTCAACGATTGCTGCCCGAGCCCACCGGCTCTCCGTCTGCGGTGGGCTCGGGCAGCTCCGCACAGCTGGGTGGTGGCTGGCTGGGCTCTGGGTCCGGAGTGGCACTGGCGAGGTCCTCCTCGGGGCAGACGGTGAGGGGGGATCCATTTCTCGCCAGTGTCCACTCCACGAAGGTGGCGAAATTCGCTCAAGGACCATCTTCGGACGACAGTGCTCTGCATGTGGTGTTGAGGCTGGCGTCGTAGAACGCACAGAGCACATCGTCCGGATAGCTGGTAATGTTGGCGATGGCTATGAACAGTCTTGTATGGTCCTCGAGCGAGCTCCCCCCCTGCTTCAGCAGGAGAAGGAGATATTCGGGACGGCACAGGGGGTTCATGGTGGAAAAAAAACCTCAAAATAAAACACTGGACAAAAACGAAAACAAAAGACGGGGGTAAAACACGCAGAAATACTGTTTTGGTCCGTTCTTCTGTCAGGTGTCGTGTAGGGAGGACAAACGAGGAGTACGAGGTCGAGATCAGGAGCAAAACAAGTCTTTTAATAACTAAATCCACAATAATTCCACATAGGAGACAGGCAGGGAGACACGCACACAAAGACGACGAGAACGGACAACCAAACAATGAACAGAATACAACTAAATAGGGTGGTTAACAAGACACAGACAGGTGAACATGATTAACTAATAATGACATAATTAGGGGAGGGACAGGAACAAAACCAAATAAGGACAAAAAGGAAGTGGGAGAAACCAAATTAAAACAGGACTGAACCAACGGAAAACATTACAAAAAGAGTCCCAAAACCTGACATTGTTGTTTTTATTGATGATTCTTTAAAAATAAGAACACATTTTGAATAATGATAAAATGATGATGATAATGATGATGATGATGATTAAATCAAAACAAATAATAACACATTTTAAATAATAATAAAAAAGATTATTGTTGTTGTTGTTAATTTGTTAAAAATAATAACACATTTTGAATAATAATAAAAATGATTATTATTGTTGTTGTTAATTTGTTAAAAATAACACATTTTGAATGATGATGATGATGATGATGATGATGATTATTATTGATTCTTTAAAAATAATGACAAATTTAAATATTAATAAAAATGTATTATTATTATTATTATTATTATTATAGTTGTTGTTGTTGTTATTGATTTATTACAAATAATAACAGATTTATTATTAAATTATTTATTATTAGATTTATTATTATATTATTATATTGTAAATAATACTAATTTTTTAATGATGATGATGATGATTATTATTGATTCTTTAAAAAATAATTAAAAAAAGATTAATAATAGAAATGATGATGATGATGCCTATTGATTGTTTAAAAAAAATGAATAATAATACAAATGATAATGATGATTAGACATTATTATTATTATTATTATTATTATTGATTCCTTAACAAATATGTATAAAAAAATATTAAAAATATAAATGATGATGATGAATATTGATTGTTTAAAACTAATTCTGAATAATAATAGAAATTATGGTGATGATGATGATGATGAAAAAATAATATAAAATATTGAATAATAGTAATGTAGTAGTAATAGTAATAACACATTTTAATAACAGTTATTATTATTAATATTATTAAATATATATCCTTTTTTTTTCTGAGAGAAAAATGCTAAAGAAAATCTGACTTATTAGTAAGTAATTTCCAGAGCTACTTTTCTTTCATTTAGATCGAGAAATACAAAAACACATCGATTCATCTGACATCTAGAGCGTGTGGTGCCGTGAGGTCATTTTATGTGTACATATTTTTCAGCAACTTTAAAACATTTTTAAGCCTTATCACCTCTTGCATCAGCCCTCCTACTCACCCCCTCACCAAAAATGTGTGCAGAAAAAAAAATGGGTTTTGAGTAAAAAGTAAGACCCAAAACAGCAGCGCTGCGTTAAACACCGTCAGACTCGGACAGGCTTGTGTGTGTGTGAACACTCGAGGATCGTCTCAGATCCGTCTGGCCCGAGTAACTCAAGCTTGGAGGGGACACCCATCTAAAAAAACAGGGCCCGCTATTATTCAGCCTAAAGGAAGGAATATAAAAAGGGGAAAAGAAAGCCAATCCGTCAGCCATCTAAATCAGCTGACATCCCCAGATCTCCCGCGCTGTAGGTGGCTGCGCTGCAGCGCGGCATCTGATAACATCAGTGAGAAGTTAAACAAAAGGCATTTTTCCCTCAAACCGGCCATCTTTCAGCTTGACTACTGCTGTAAACATCATTCCAGAACACAACATTATGAGACATCTTACCCTACATTCCTGATCCTCCTTTTTAAAGGGAGAGCGAAGTCTCCGAGCTTTGCCAAAAAAGAAGACTCCTAAGAGCTTCGAGACACACAGAGGGGGAGAGAGAGAGAGTTGCAGTGTTTAAAAAATGTACCACCATCCCGACGGCGAGCTTTGCCTCGAGAGCTCTCGGTTTCACCTTCGAGCCTGTTATTGACACATCGAGAAGTTGAATAAATTCTCTCTAGTGGCTCATGCAGACTGTCTAATGAGCTCGCTGTCATCTGCAGAAGTAATTTCTCCCAGAACAAGGTTTCATACCAGAAGTTTTGGAAATCCATTTGGAAAAGGAATAGTTCCATTGACCTTAATACCTTTCCGAACATTCTCTTTGAGCATTCCTTCACTCCCTTCGCTTCTAATTGATTTCATAAAAGCGGTAATATGTAAAAGTGAGGAGGGGCTCTGTTGATATAACCTTGAATCTAAATGATCCTTGAATCCCCATGTTGTCTGAGAAACTCTTCACTGTCTTTAAACGCCTCATAACTTCCCCATGACACATCTTCTGGACCGTGTCTTCAACTTCCACAGTGCAGTTCGCCTCTTTGTCTCGTGTCCTATGGCAAATTATCTCCCGTAACCCCTGCGTCAAAAGCCAACTCCCTCGCGCCTTTGGACGCCTAGTAGTAGAGGCCGTCTAAAACATATTCACACGTGTATGTTTAATGTGTTTCAAGACACATCTACTTCTCTAAAAACACTTTGCTTTGTGAAACACTCAGTCAAGTCTTGAGCCTTCAGGTTCAGCTGTAATGTGTTTGATTTGTGTAACATTGAGTAAGGCTCCAAATTTGGTTCCCTCCAAAAAAACAAAACAGCTAAAACCAGCCTAGGCTGGTTGGCTCGTCTTAGCTGGTTTAAGATGGAAGTAGATGGTTTTAACTGGTCGTTCCAGCCTGACCAGCTAAGGAAGTGGCCAAAACCCTCTAAAACCAGCCTGCTGACCAGCTAAAACCAGTTAAGGGATAGTTCAAACAAAAATGAAAATTATGTCATTAATTACTCACCTTCATGTCGTTCCAAACCAATAAGACCTTTTTTCGTCTTCTGGAAAACAAATGAAGATATTTTTGATGAAATCCGAGAACTTCCTGACCCTACATAGACAGCAACACAACTGACACGTTCAAGGTCCAGAAAGGTAGTAAGGACATGGTTAAAATTGTTCATGTGACATCAGTGATTCAACCATGTTACAAAGTTATGAGAATACTTTTTGTGCACAAAAAATAACTGTATACAACAATTTTCCACATCCCCCTTATGCCATTTTGGAGAGTACCACTGCATGTAAACAACGCCTTTCTGGACCTTAACCATGGTAGGACACTTGCTGTCTATGGAGGGTCAGAAAGCTCTCGGATTTCATTAAAAATATCTTAATTTGTGTTCTGAAGATGAACAAAGGTCTTACAGGTTTGGAACGACATGAGGGTGAGTAATTAATGACAAGTTTTCATTTTTGGGTGAACTATTCCTTTAAGTCTTGCGTCTGCTTGGGATGCAAACATGATTAATTCTATTGTATTATCCTGCTGAATAATTGAGTAGTCTGGTTAAAAAAAAAAAAAAAAGAAAAAAGAAAGACAATTAACATAAAAAATTAATATTATAAATGTTTTCTTGATAAAACAGTTCTTGAATATTTTCCTCTTAAAAATATGACAATAATTCACGGCTGTGAACATGTTTATCATGGCACTGAATGTGAGTGTTTAGCATCATAGTTGCTACATTCTCTTTCTTTCTCTATCTCTGTCTGTCACAGTGTCTATAGATTTCATCGTTATGCATCTGGAAATGATGCTAACAAAGAGTTTGTGCTTGTGAAGATGAAGGATATGCAACAGTTATCCAGAAATATAAAGGAGCAGAGATCGCAACAAGCAAACAAAGTCCCAGAATTTGTGTCAATATTGTGTAAAGTTCAGTGGATTTATGGGATCATCAAACCTAATTGTAATTAAACAATATATATATATTTAATATTTTATTTATTTATTTTGCTGTATCTTTAAATTTGCTCCATAGTTTTCTATTTCTATATTTACTTAAAAGCACAAAGATCTAAAGGATTAGCTCACTTCCAGAACTAAAATTTCATGATAATTTACTCATGTCATCCAAGATGTTCACATCTTTCTTTCTTCAGTCACAAAGGTTTCTGAGGAAAACATTCCAGGATATTTAGCTCCCCAAAGAATCTTTCAGTGAACAGTTCTTAAAAGAACCATTTTGAAGAACATTTAAAAAATCTAATCGACTATAAAGAACCTTTTCTGCATTTGAAAGCTTCCATAGATGGTCAAGGTTCTTCATAGAACCATCGATGCCAATAAAGAACGTTTATTTTTTAGAGTGTATAATGGACTTCAATGGGGGTCAGTGGGTTGA
This sequence comes from Cirrhinus molitorella, assembly GCA_033026305.1. Classification (NCBI taxonomy): domain Eukaryota; kingdom Metazoa; phylum Chordata; class Actinopteri; order Cypriniformes; family Cyprinidae; genus Cirrhinus; species Cirrhinus molitorella. The sequence goes on from CM065129.1 coordinate 14,190,476, forward strand.
AGGTCCAAATTGCAGTTTCAGTGCAGCTTCAAAGGGCTCTACACACACAAACAGAAATTCCCTAAAAAAAAAATACAAACGTATATATTTTCTAACCACAAATGCTCATCTTAGACCAGCTCAACTTCACGCATTATGTAACCACGCTGGAAAGGTCACACGCGGTTAGTTCTTCATCTGTGTACTCTGGTTTAAAAAAGTAGGGTAGGGCTCAAAACTCCATCTCATTTTCTCCTCCAACTTCAAAAACGGCCGGTATCGTTGTTTTACTTCGGCCAACATCACGCATGACCTTTCCAATGTGATTACAGAATGCGTGAGGTCAAGACGAGCATTCGTGGTTTAAAAGTACACCCTTAAAAATAAAGGTGCATCACGATGCCATAAAAGAACCTTTTTGTCTAAATGGTTCCATAAAGAACCTTTAATAACATTTGAAGAACCTTTCTGTTTCACAAAGGTTCTTCAGATTATAAAAAGGAGTAAGAGGTGGTTCTTTGAAGAACCTTTGACTGAATGATCCTTTGTGGAACCAAAAATGGTTCTTCTATTGCATCGCTGTGAATTTAAAAAAACAAAAACAATGATTGATTGTTTCACTAGATAAAACCTTTGTTGAAATTGCAATTTGGACCTTCAACCCGTTGATCCCCATCGAAGTCCGCTATATGGAGAAAAATCCTGGCATGTTTTCCTCAACAAGCTTCTTTTTGACTGAAGAACGAAAGACATGAAGATCTTGGATGTTCAATCAAGTAAAATATCAAGTCCTGTTTTCTGAAAAACGTGGTGAGTGTATCCTCCAAATTGAGGAAGACAGTAATTTTTTGCAGCTTGACAATTGCTTCTAGACTGTAAACACCTCCAAACCACAAAAACAGTCATAGCATATATTCATTTTCCATATATAGTCCTCTTTTTTATTATTATTAACAGAGGTCAAATAAATTCATCAGGTCATATTTACAGAGAAAGGCAATAAATATTTTATAATAGTAATAAAATTATTATTTTTTGCATACATTTATTTAATCGTACGAGTGGCATGATTGTTAGTAACGTCTGACAGACGATGAGTATATAGACGAGTGTATACTACAGCTATACCCATATGGAGAGTCGACCTCACCAACAGTGGCTGGAGTCCAGCATCTGCAGAAGGGACTTCCTCTGTCTCCAACCTTCTAGAACTGAGAGAAAGCGTTCTAGAACACAAAGGACATGGCGGACCCATTTCATTGGCTGAACAACCTGGAAGTAGTCAAAATCCGGCACTTGTCGAGCGTCCGGAACGATAAGAGCGATGCATCATACCTGGTTTTGGTAGCTAACATTTAGGGCAACAGCATAATCAACAGTAGGCTTATTCCAGTCCCTTCATATCCAGGTTTGCATCTGTTGGTTCTCACACACACACACTATCACCACAGCTAAAAGCTGATATGTGGCTAGTCAAAGCACGTCGATCTAAGCTGAATCACAGAATACACAAAGAATATCGAAGCGTTCTGCGCATTCGGGCCTGAGAGGAGGCCTGGCGTCCGTTCAGACAAGAAAGGCATCCGACAGAGAGGCTCTTGAAAATATTGCACTCAAAGCTTCACGTTTACCTATGGAGGCCTGCGAAGGTCACATGACTGTGTTATCGCTCTCTCGTTGCGTCTCCATGACAGCCCATTCCAGTGGAAAATATTGGATCCTTGTTGTTGGGGGCAACACAAATGAAAATAAAAGGTTTCCCAGGTGGTGCGGTTTGCTCTCGACGCTATTCCAGAGTTTTGAACTTGTCAAAGCAGGAGACGCTAGTTCCTTATAGGTCATCCTTAGTTAATCCAGTATAAATAAAATAACAGACACCAATATTACAATAAAAAGACCCACATTCAACAGTTGGGAGAAACTTGACGCTTCTGAAATATAAAAATAAAACATCTTTGAACTTTTTTTGCAAGTTTCTTGTCTCTTTTCCGTAGCCATTGTTTGTTTGTGTCCTCTTCCTTCTCCAGATGTTTGTGTGGAGAGAAGCACGTGTCTCAGTTTGTTTTGGGGTTGGGTTTTAAACGCCGCGCCCTTCGTGTCCGTTTCGTTACCGTCGTGAAACGGAACTCTTCCAGAGGGTCCACTTTTCCTTTGGGGTGGCGCTTCATGAAATGCACTTCCTGTTGCGTTTGCGTGGTCTTGGAGCCTTTTTTGGGTCGACCCTTTCGGTTGAACCCCAAATACCAGCCTTTGTACTTGGCCGACACCAGCGCTGTGTAGTTGTTCTCCAGATATTCTTCCACGAAGACGCACTCTTGGTTATTCCCGTTGGGCTGAGGAGAAAAGACAAGATTAAATGTTTTAAAAAGTCTGTTAACAACACAGACAAGTCGTATTTCAAAAAATAAAAAAATAAAATTAAATTAAATTAAATTAAATTAAATTAAATTAAATTAAATTAAATTAAATTAAAACCCTAACAGCATAGTGTTTTATGACCCTGTTGTGTTTTACTTTATCCCAGTTATTAGGCAGCTACTCAAAAATTCATAAAATAAAATAAGCAAGCTACTCACACAAAAATAAAATAAAATAAAATAAAATAAAATAAAATAAAATAAAATAAAATAAATGTATGAGGTACTCCCACAATAATAAAATAAAAAAATAATAATAAAATAGAATAAAATAAAAACACAACAGCATAGTGTTTTATGACACTGTTGTGGTTTACTTTATCCCAGTTATTAGCCAGCTACTCAAGAAAAAATAAAATAAAATAAAATAAAATAAAATAAAATAAAATAAAATTAGTGAGCTCCTCACACAATAATAAAATTAAATTAAATTAAATAATTAAAAGACCCCGAAAGCCATAGTGTTTTATGACACTGTTGTGGCCAGCTACTCAAAAAATAAAATTAAAATTAAAATTAGTGAGGTACTCACACAAAAATTCAATTAAATTCAATTAAATTAATTTTGTGAGCTACTTACACAATAATAAAATAAAATAAATAAAAACCCAACAGCATAGTGTTTTATGACACTGTTGTGGTTTACTTTATCCCAGTTATTAGCCAACTACTCAAAAAAAAATAAAAAAATAAAATAAAATAAAATAAAATTAGTGAGCTCCTCACACAATAATAAAATAAAATAAATAAATAAATAAATAAAATGAAAGCATAGTGTTTTATGACACTGTTGTGGCCAGCTACTCAAAAAATAAATAAATAAATAAAATGAGTGAGCTACTCACAGAATAATACAAATAAAAATAAATAAATAAATAAATAAAAATAGTGAGCTACTCACACAAAAATAAAATGAAATACAATAGATTAAAATAAAATCCCCAAAAGCATAGAGTTTTATGACACTGTTGTGGTTTACTTTATCCCACTTATTAGCCAGCTACTCACAAAATAAAATAAAATAAAATAAAATAAAATAAAATAAAATAAAATAAAATAATAAACAGCATATTTTTTTATAACCCTGCTATGGTTTACTTTACAATAATGACAGGCTTCCACATATCATCCCACTTATTACCCAGCTACTCACAAAATAAACAAAATAAAGTAATTTATAAGCAAAATATTTGACTGCAGAATGACTGGCCAATCAGAACAAACTATTTTAGAGAGCGATTAATAACTATGTTTTGATAATCTATCAAATGAAAAATAAAAAAGAGAAAATGCCCTCTTTTTAAAATATATGCATTTCAAAATGTTTTCAAAGTTGAATTAAAAACTGATCTGCAGTTCACACATCCACTGTGTAACTATTGTATGACAGGATGCCTACTCGTCTTACAAAGCACAATGTTTGTAAAAGAATGACCAACAAGACACAATAATTGTGCCCTTCAACTTAGGGTCAGTTCAAAACAAGCCAGTGAAGCACGTAATGTCCTATTCATGGCAAATGTAGGGGGGTGTTGGTCTTTCCACTTAGATTTGTTTGCGGTATGGCATTTACAAGGACTTGGAAAAAAGGACAATTTTAACTTCAAACAACCAGCCGCAATAGTTCATTTTTGTTTGAATAGATGGTATTAAAATATGTGTTGACTGGCTCCATTATATAACCATCATGAGCTGGTTACAGTAGCAGCGGTTTTGGTCCCAACTACAAACTCATATATCAAGCTGACATACACTAAACATGAGTAATCATATTCATAACTGCAATTATACATCAGCTGTTACATTCAAATTGCAATTTAAAGTTAAACATGTTTGCAAGAGCAGCAAATCTGATTGAATCAGATTTTTTCAGTTCTGATGTGTGATAATAAACATACCTTTCCAATAATTTTCCCATTCTTGTTCATGCAGATGTAGTATCCACTCTCTTTCCCTTTTATTCGAATGTGACTCCCGAATGTCTCTGTCTCCACAACGAGTAAAGCTGCAGGTTAAAATAAAACACAGTTTACTTAGTGTTCATGAAGACAATATGCTCAAAGTTCACATAAAATAGAAATAAATAAATAAATACAATAACAAATTTAATTTAATTTAATTTAATTTAATTTAATTTAATTTAATTTAATTTAATAATGAAAACAGTACGTATTTTCTTATGCAAAACATATTTTTTTTTTATTTTATATGATTTCTGACAATTTCCCACAAATTCTCTTTATTTTGTAAAGCCAAAAACATATTTAAAAAAAACATATATTATCCATATGTATACATTGCTGTCATATAATATATATATATATATATATATATATATTTAAAACATTATTTAAAAAAATATTTAATAAAATATAAAATAAAATAATAAATAAAAACTCCTTTTCTTATGCAAAATATGTATTTTAATTATTTTATATGATTTCTGACAATTTCCCATAGATTACATTTACTTTTTAAATGCCAAAAACATATTTTCAAAAACATGTTTTATTATTATATTACTCATATTTATACATTGTTGCCATATAAAAATATATAAATTTTTACAACTTTTTTTCCATGTAAATATTACTCACTTTTTTTATTTTAAGACCATTTAGATTATTTTATTTTATTAAATTTTATTTTACATTATTTCTGACAAAATCCCATGAATAATCTTCACTTTTTAATGGCAAAAACATATTTAAAAACATATATTATTATATTATTCATATTTATTTATTGTTGTCATTTAAAAAATATATTTTTAAAACATCATTTAACCACTTTATTTATTTACTTTCATGTAAATATTAGTAACTTTTTATTTTAACACCATTTAGATTTTTATTTTATTTTATTTTACATTATTTATGACAATTTCCCACAAATTCTCTTTATTTTTAATGCCAAAAACATCTTTTAAAAATCTGTATTATTATATTATCGTTGTCATATTATCGTTTATAACAGTATTGTGAAAATCATTAATTATTTGTTTCCATGTAAATATTTTTGTAAAAATAATAATAATAATAATAATAATAATAATAATAATTTACTTCGTTATTTATTTTTTGGGCAAGATTCTCCCACCAGTATGATGCTATTTGCTATTTTATGTAAGCTACTTTAATGTATTCATGTACTAAATAGTAGTATTTAGTACATTTGGCATTTGAACGATTTAAAAAAAAAAAAAAAACAAAGCTGTGAGAGAAACGTAATGATTCATCACCACAGCTCCCTCTCAACCCCTAAAAAGCTCTCTCTCTTTCTCTCTGTAACCACCTTTGTTAAGGGTCCCTCTCTTGGGGGGAAGCAATCTGCCAAACTCCTTGGAGCAGTTCAGATCCCCAGGGATTGGGTTTCCACTTGCCTTTAGTTCGTGCTCACTCAATCAAAAAGTTAGGATGATCCATTTGTTTAACACACTGGGCTATTCAAAGGTGCTCAAAGCAGAGAGGCTTAGAGAGCAACACCAAAACTGTCCCCTTCCAAAACAGCCCGGGGCAACATGAGAGGAACGACTAATCCAGGCAGGGCACTTGAGATCAAATGAGGGTGGGAAAGATCCCGCTCCTCAGTGCCACAGACCCCTTGAAAGATATGCCAGAAAAATACATCAAATATTCCTGTATTTAAATCAACTCCGTACATAAAAAACGGAACGCTTAAAGCAGTCAACCCACCATCTGTGCATCTCTAACACCAGCTGATTTCTTACTGGTGCAGCTTATTAATATTAAAGCACAGATGTCAAACGCACACACTGACCTTCAGTAACGTGAATGTTTTATTATCCCAAACAGGGGTGAAAGCGAAGACATTTTTCAGATGTTTCTGTTTTGCTGATAAATGAGGCATATGAGCGCAAGATCCAGCAGTGTGTTCAAATACAAGACACACGGTTGTTTTCATGTTGCTTTTGCCTTATTTAAGGAAACTAGCTGTGTTAAAGTTGATGTGAAAGACTGTTCGCCACCCTTTTTATTTCTGTAACATGACATATTACCAAGTGAAACTTGATATTCAGATTTTTCAGAACATTAGTCAGCAAAGCTCGGTACATATTGGTCACAGAGATATTCACATAGATGTTTACTTCAAATTTCACCAAGCTGAGTACTACTCACTAAAAACTCCTCATCATGTTTTCATATAATTTGAAGTCTTATTTTGAAGTGGTTATATATAATTGTGTGAGTTGTTTACTCACTTTTATAAATTAGTCTTCCCATTTACACCATTGTATTGTTCACTCAGACTGATTTGCGAATGTGAAACGCGCACAAACACAAGAGGCGGGATTTATTGCATGAACAGTCACAGTCGATCATTACCAGTCAGATCTAATCATATCAAAATGGAGGCATTGCCTCCTCTCACGTGACTTTCCCTCCATTCCAGTGTTAATTTCGTCAACGACATTTTTTCAACGAGAAAACGAGACGATAACAAAACAAAAACTTGTTTTAAATGACAAAAACTATGATGAAAAGCTAGATATTTTCATCAACGCATAAAAACGAGATGAAAATAATCATGATAAAACCTTAATATCAAACCTATACTGTGAATAAACACATTAGATTTTAGCTGACTAAATCTACTGCCGACTAAAACTAGATCAAAACAAAAACAATTCACATGACTACAAAATGACATTAAATTTGACTAAGACTAAATCAAAATTTGCTGTCGATATTAGCACTGCTCCATTCATTCTTAATTACCCCCCACCAAACTCAGAGCATGCTTTAGTGGGTTCGTTAAAACTCAATGGGCTCAGGGGAGACGAGAGACGCTGACTTTACCTGCTGTCACTGTTAGACAATGTTTCTTTAGATAAATGAGTTTTGTACACAGTGTTATATTTTGTAATATTGGTGTTGTTTGATTTTTGTACTACCCATTTTTTTGGCATCAGATACTTTGAGGAGGCACTGCCTCCCTTGCCTCCTCAGAGGAAATGCCCCTATTTACACTAAATTGTAATATATTATTTCAGTCTTCATGATCATGTATGTATATCAGCATAATATGCTGATTTGATGATCTAGAAATATTTCTTTTGTGGAAACTAAAACTGATGAGCATTTTTTCAAGATTCTTTAATGAATAAAAAGTTCAAAAGAGCATCATTTATTTCAAACAGAAATCTTTGGTAACATAAATGTCTTTGCTGTCACTTTCAACTGATCTAATGTGTCTTCGCTAAATAAAACTACCAGATCTCATGATGAAAACGTACCTGTGGGAGCTTTTATCGCAAGATGCAAAATACGTAAGTACATATCACTGAAGTTTTCAACAGAAATGAACACTAGAGGCGGTAAAACAGCGAGCACTTGTAACCGTTTTCATTATGTTTTCATATGTTTCGCTTTCCGGGCGTAACACACTAGCTCAGTAGCTCAACTGGCACAGAACTGGACAGGATGTGGAATCCTTGGGTACGAATCCTGTGAAAAACATAACTTACGATAAAAGAGCTGAAAGATGAGAGATCGGAAAACAAGCTAAAACAGCGTGCTTGTGATTGTATTTTTACATCACATTTGCTTTTGTTTATACTATCAGGTAGGTTTAGATGTAGTGCAGATGGTACGTTATTTTAAACGGAATGTCGGAATGTTTACACTAACTCCGTCCACCAATGTCAACACTACAAAAGATGGCTATTAACTGTCAAATACAGTGGTGTAGAGGCTAAAACCTGTGTTTAACTCTTTTTGACGCGGGCGACCCGGGTTCGATTCCACCTTCTGGCAAGCTTTTTTTTTTCACCCTTTTCAAATCTCATATCATATCATATCATATCATATCATATCATATCATATCATTATCATATCAGAAAAGCATTTATTTTTTTAAAAAATGAAGGAAATAAAAATAAAATAAAGTATCGATTAGGGATAGGGTAGGATGCCAATAAGGCAGCATCCATTTAATAAATTAAGTTAAAAGATAATCTACACTCAATGCTTAATTACTGCATACTGTTTTAATGTACTACAATACTGAGGTGCAGATAATTAAAGCATTATAAATAGCAGAAAATCCTTAAAGTGTAAATAGAACCTATTGGTATTTGCACTTAATGTAAATAGCATCTCTCGCTATGAAAATGTTATTTTCACTTAGTGTCAATAGCATCCAATTGCTATTTACACTAAGTGTAAAAAACATCTATTAGTGTAAAGAGCCTCTATTAGCCGCTGCCTATTTTAAAACGTCACAGAGCATTAGAGTTAGAGCGCCACTCAATGGACATTTCAGAATTGCAGTGATACCTACCTACAAACCCAACTTCACATAAAACGTACCATATGTACGTTCATCTGTTCTGGGGGAAAAAACAAACACTCTTTTAGCGCCACTTAGTGGATATTTTCAAGTCAGAGCTGTGGTGACACCTACAAAACCAACATCACATAAAACATACAATATGTACGTTCATCTGTTCCGGGGAAAAAAACTAACCCTGTTTTAGCACCACACAGTGGACATTTTAAGTAAGAACTGCAGCGACATGTACAAAACCAACGTCACATTAAACGTACTATATGTACGTTCATCTGTTCCGGGGAAAAAAAACAAACATTCTTTTAGCGCCACTCAGTGGACATTTCACATCTAATATGTCACAAACTATACGGTACATATTTTGTGTCTTGCAGAAACGTTCCCACAGGTATGTTTTCATCATGAGATCAGGTTGGAATAAAACTATTAATTTCTAAAGAGGGTGAAAAAAACAATCTTTTTTATGGGTAATATAAATGTGCATAAATTTGACTCAAATTTGATGTGTTAACTCAGTCTGCCTCTCAAAAACGCAGCTTAGAATTAAATCATGATTAAAACATGCTTTGCTCTCCTTTAGTTTTTTGAATGTTTAAACTTATTAACGTTGACAGGCCAGCAGAAACACAAGGGCAAAGCTGAGACAGAGGAGCACAGTGTGCTTGTGTAAGTGTGTGTGTGTGTGTGTGTGTGTGTGTGTGTGTCAGGGAGTTCACAGGTGCCAGGTGTGGGGGTTTACCTGGATCTGCCTCCTCTCATGCTAACACAGGTACAGAGGATCAGCTAAGCTAATGCTGAACTGCTTATCCTGACACCAACACATTCAAGCAGTAAACAAACACTGTAAACACTAGCTGAATAATAAACAACAGCACACACTGCTATAACTGACAACTGAATAAAGAACATTACCAGCATTCCCCAAAAAACAACACACTTTAACTAATCAAGCTAAATAATTACAGCATTTCCATAAACAAATACTCAACCATAAAGATCAAAACACAACTATGTGAATGCTTGGTTAAACAAGCTAAATTCCACAAGATGTTATGTTTTATGTCTAAATGCATTTATTCACAGTGCAACAAAGCGATTCCCAAACTTTTTTGTCAGACGAACCATGTGATCTAAAATATTTACCTCAAGTACTAGCACCAAACACAACCATAAAATGTCTTCTTCTATGATAACAATTCTCATTTAGGTCAGCTTCTGACTTAATTCAGTTAAAGGCCACAGATATTTGAAGATTGCAAGATTTATGACAATTCTGAACACAACCCCAACCATTAAAACACCGTCTAACATACACAAAACATGAATATAAGCACAAACTATTGACCAAAGTGTTAGTTCACCAGAAAATGAAATCTATGATCTATGATTCATTCACAAATTAGACATAAATACTTCTCTCATTAATGTGCCAGGTTGATATCACGATTTTCAGTGGGTAATGTCTTAAACTGCATTAAAATAAAGAAACTCATACAAGTTTGGACCAACATTAGTAAATAATGAATTATCATTTTAAGGCGAACTATGTCTTTACAACGTAATATCCTTAACCCTGCTTCCCGGTGTTCATCTACCGTGACACAAAAAGAACAAAAACTTCAGCTCACATTAAATCGTTTCTCCTGACTCACATTACAGTTAAGCACAGACATAAGAATAAAACTCCATACAAGACGAAACAAACAGAAACGGCGCACTAGAAATCCTGAGGATTATAGAACTACATAAGAAACAGGATTATGCAGGTATAGGAATCCAGGACTAAAGGTTGTGTCTGTTGTGGAATCTTTATGCTGAGCAGCTCTGACTGACACAAACGAGCACAAGACCGAAATATAAACACGCTTGTATCAGTCAGCAAAGTTAAGTGCAGCATTCAGTGTGTTTATCTTCACTCCGAGTCTCTGTTCTCACACTCGTACCGCTGGGGCACGCTGCCCATCAGTTCTGCGGTTTTTGTTTTGTTTATACTTTGATACATTTTGATTAATAACAGCTCAGGTTGGATGTTAAAGAGAAGAAGTTCATCTTAGATATGATATTAGCAGGCCTAGATGAAATTCTCTGCCCTGCTCTGGGGAGATATGGTATTTAAACATGAGTTAAATGGAGCTAATGGAGAGTACTAAACACTTTATGTTAGTGGAATGCATTATTTAAATTAGCCTAAATGATTCTATATAAGCATACTTATCAGAAAACTGATTGAAGCACACTCACTGCCAGAGATCACAATTAATAAAGCCATTTAAGACTTGAAAACATGCAACAGAAGAATATATCTGAGTTAAAGGGATAGTTCATTCAAAAATGAACGCTTTTTCATCTTTTATGCACCCTCATGTCATTCCAAACCTAAATGACTTTATGTTGAATTTCTGTTGAACATCCTGCAACTCTTTTCAATATTAAATAATTAAATAAGCACAGTCAAGCTCTGAGATAACACAAAAAAAGAACCATAAAAGTATTCTAAAAGTGGTCTAAGTGTGGAATTTGTTTTTACTGAAGATGTGTGTTCTTGAGCAGTGTCTGAATTCATGTCTTTTAAAGTTAGATCTCTCAAAGATTTGCTCAATTAATCAGACTGATTCTGATTCTGTTCTTAAATTCAACTCACTGGCTTCACTTACATGCACATCCATATTCAGGTATGAATAATGCAATCTTCTGACTCAGTTTAATAATATTCTGATTCCTCAAATTCTGTTTTCACCCATGTGTATTGCATGTAAACATAATAAACATAAATATTGTTCTCAAATTCAATTTACTGACTACACTTGCATGCACATCAATATTCCGATATGAATCATGCGATATTCTAAATACAATTGATTCAGTCAGATTGCCCAATTCAGTTTAATAATATTCTGGTTCCTCAAATTCCAATTCATATTCATAAATATTGCATGTAAACATCATTATCATAAATATTGCGCTCAAATTCAACTCACAGTCTACACTTACATGCACATATATTCCGATATGAATCATGCAATAATCTGATTCTAATTGATTCAATCCGACTGCCCAATTCAGTTTAATAATATTCTGATTCCTCAAATTCTGGTTCCCATCTAAACATATTGCATGTAAACATAATAAACATAAATATTGTTCTCAAATTCAACTCACTGTCTACACATACATGCAAATTCATATTATGATATTAATCATGCAATATTCTGATTATTCGGATTGCCCGTTTGAGTTTAATAATATTCTGAATTCTCAAATTCCTATTCTCACCCATATATATTGTATGCAAACATAATAAACATACATATTTTAGAGCTGATTAATCGATTCAAAATTATTTTGTTTGCATACTAATATTACATAATAATCGTGACTAATCGTTTTGCAGCTCTAATATACTGTTCTCAAATTCAACTCACTGTCTACACTTACATGTACAGTACATCCATATTATGATATGAATCATGCAATATTCAGATTATAATTGTTTTAATCGGATTCAATAATATTCTGATTCCTCAAATTCCGATTCCCATCCATATATATATATATATTGTATGCAAACATCCTAAACATAAATATTGTAAACATATGTGCGCATATAAATATTGCATTCAGAATATGGCTGTAACCTGAATATAGACCTTAAACACAATTTGATGCGCATGAAAATAGCCAATGTTGTTGTCACAGTGGTTAACTTTATTGTCAGTGACAAATGGCTTATTGTGCTTAGTTGTATACCCTACTATTAAAATACCACATTTATTAAACATCTGTGGCTTGTTGTGTCTTTTTTAAGAGCCCCAGTCATTGCAAGTACATGGAAAAGAGTAACCAGTGCAGTCCTCAAATTCCCCCATTTGTGTTTAACAAAAGAAACAAAACCATACAGGTTTGGAATGACCTGAGGGTGAGTAAATGATAACAGAAATTTCATTTTTGGTTAAATTATCCCTTTAAATCATTCTGGCTTTTGTGTTCAACAGCAGACTATAAACTGGGTCAAATGTTACAGGTTCTTCTGGGTGGTTTATTCAGAGCACAGGAACACTCCCGTACCGTACTTGCCCCCATCGTCTCCATTGGCGTTGATCTTCTTGCCCAGGATCTGCACGTGTTTCCCAGTGGTTCGGCTGTAGAGCTGATATATCCGCACCTGCTTCCGACTCACGTCGTCTCTTGTGTGGTTCTCGATGTAGAACCGGAAGTCGGCGGAACTCTGGTGAGATTCCTAGAACCAGCAAGAACAAAAAGTGTGTTGATCTATTTCCTGATTCATTTTCACAATGCATGCATTTTAATACTGCCTTTTAATGCTATATTATCACCATATCTTGGTTTCAATCTTTTTGTTAACTTGTTGTCTTTCAATTAGCACAGGTATTGTAATTGTTTTTGTTTGTTTGAGTGATTGGTCAGAGATCTTCATTGATCTGATCTTATGCACCTCAGTTTTTGAAAGAAAAAAGCTTTATTTGTGGATAATTTGGGTAATGTTCACTCACTCAGTTCCAAAAAGAAACACAAAACCTGTGCTAATTGAAAGAAAACAAGTTAATGATATATAAACTATTTCCATGGAGCATTTGTTTTTGACTGAGAACCCCATGTGTAACAAGATTGGGAAAAAATCCCCCAAAAAGTACAAAATTATCAGTTTTTTTGTGAAGTTTTAGCAAGTTTTAGTCACATTCAACAACATTAACTAACATTTACGGGGAAAAGAAAATCCCTGTGCATCAAATGGCATTAAAAAACAATTTTACTTTCATCATTTGAAACAAGAGGATGGGATTTCATAAATTGGGAAATGACTGGAAAGTGGCCATTACATGCCAGAACAGCGGTAGTCGGTTTAGAGGAAAAGCAATTTTTCATTTTGATGAAAGAGTATGATAACACTTTTTTTAGGAAAAACATGCTGTGATGAAACATTCACAGTAAAACCAGAAATGTGCAAATACAAAGTAAATAGGTTTAAATTTGAATATCATGTTGAATCAACACTAAACTGACTTTACAGCAGAAAGAGAATTTGTTTCATAGTTTGAAAAGGTTTGCATAATTGATTCTGTTAACTACTGCGAAACAAACTGTATTGTAAAACCCTATATAAAGACTTGACTGTCTCAAACAATAAAAAACTTCAATGAAAGTTTAGATCACAGTGATTTCTGCATGTTTTGTTACCGTCTCTCTCTCTCTTTCTCTCACTAAATAAAACATCTGAATACACTGAGCCTGGAGCTACACCGAGAAGTCAAGTTTTCAATTTCCACTAGCAAGTCTCCAGCAATTATCCACCTGAAAGATCCAACTCTGTCATCAAACAAATATCTGCCTAAGGTAAGAATCACACTCATAAATCACACATACACACCTGTAAGTATGGGAAGTACATGTACACAACTGAAGACTGCTGCACTGGTACACACACACACACACACACACACACACAAACACACAAAGCACTAACATAATAAAATACAATACAGCCTGCCACGGCATCTCCTGTCGCTCACATTCGCACTCACCCGAGGCTTTATATGAAAATCACCAATCCGCTTCTCAACCAATATCCTCCTATCTTTCCTCCTCCTCCTCCTCCTCTTCTGTCATCCTTCCATATGTGAGGAAAACATATACCTCTAAAAAAGCCTGGAATCTCCGTCCCAGCCAAGACTACTCTCACGGGCTGAAACGAGGGGTAATTATCCTGTAATGAGCTTTTATGTGGCTTCTCTCAGGTGGTTAATTACGCTCACATTACATGCTTCCACTCCATGTTATTTTAACCTCGGCTAATTAATGACATTTAGGGAGCATGAGGGGAAAAGCACAGCTCACGGTACCAAAAAAAAATCTTTTCAACAGAGTTGAGAAAGAAACTTCCATAGAGATTCATGCTGAATGCAAGACTGCTAAGAAATACATCAACATGACACAACTGGCTCAATTAACCCATTAATGCAAGAATGATTAAATCACAAATGAAAATCACTTCAAAACAATGTAATTATTTCCATTCTGTTTCCCAAAATAATGGATTTTAAGAGAGCTAAATAAAAGACTGAACATACTGATTAAAAAAAAATCAGTACCATTTAACAAATTGAGACAGCAAGATTTTAAATTTGAATGTTTTTGAAAGATGTTTCTTATGCTCACCAAGGCTGCATTTAATTGATGAAAAATACAATAAAAATGATAATATTGTAAACAAATATTATTATTTAAAATAACTGTTTTCTATTTTATCATATTTTAAAATGTAATTTGGTGATGCAAAGCTAAATTTTCAGCAGCCTAATTAATGACATTTAGGGAGCATGATAATTTTAATAAATGGCAGATATTTTTACTTATTTTAAGCCAACTGCACTTAATTTAGTTTTTTTCCCCGCTGGAAACAAGACTAAATATCTTATGTCATTTTGCTTATCTAGTAAATGCATCTTAATTTAATTTATTAATTTAAGAATTTTTAAATATTTTGACTAGAAACAAGACAAAAGTCACTTAAAGTCAATAATCACTTCAAAATAATGCAAGTATTCAATTTTCTCACAAGATAATGCATTTTAAGTGAGCTAAATAAAAGACTGAATTTATCAACATATATATATATATATGTTGATAAAAACACTACTATTTGAGTCCACCATTGAGTCACGACTTTCTTTTAATGTTTTTAAAATAAGTTTCTTGAATAACCGTTTTCTATTTTAATATATTTTAAAATCTAATTTATTACGGTGATTCAAAGCTGAATTTTCTACAGTCGTTACAGTCTTCAGTGTCACACGATTCTTATTATCAATGTTGAAAACAGTTATGCTGTGTTTATTTATTTATTTAAAAATGTGATTCAGGATTATTAGTTATAACATTATAAATGTCTTTAATGCTATTTTTGATCAATTTAATACATCCTTGCTGAACAAAAGTTTTAATTAATTTATTTTTTTTAATTAGATAGATCTATTAGATAGATAGATAGATAGATAGAAAATCTTATTGACCCCAAACTTGCGAACGGTAGTGTATATTTATTGATAAATAATGTTTGTATGTATAATAAACAAAAATAACATATAAAGAGGGCAGTCATATAGAATTATGTTAAAAGGTCAAAGGTGATCATAGTGGTTTGGATGTAAAATGACATCCAGAGTCCTAAAAGTTAAAAATTACTTTTAAAGATCTGACCACCAGTGGACACGTGAAAATCAAATTTTAGAAACAATTTTTCCCCGTAAACATAGTCTCAGTTCTTCTAGAAAACTAAACAGTGTTCATTTCTGTCATTGTTACACATCTTATTTTTCTAGACGAATACATGGATTACATTCAAACAGGAGTCATCAAACGTTGGTCTCTCTTACATCAAAAACTCAGTTTAGCACAGAATCAGCTCTTGGCCAACCTCAGCTTACAAAATGCCCACACATACACAACTCCCGCGCACACACGGCCTCTCCTCGGAGAGATTTACTCTGAAATCTGGCCATCTAGTCAGACACAGAGGTGTGTTTTGTAGACAGTTGCGTACGGACGGGAGCGGGAAGGCAGAGGGCATGCCTATGCAGGGAGCTAGCCACGGCCAAACATTTTTATCACGCCGCCCGACTCCCTTCAAAGCCAACCTAGGCAAACGAATCTCACGGCGACTTCAAAAGCCCGGCCCTGTCCCGAGCACTCTTGCATGTCAGATAGGCCCTATCTGCAGACACCACTCTCTGCGCAGGATGCATCTCAGGAAACAACGCTTCACCGCACCGCCACTTAAACTGTGCTTATCGTGCCGTCTTTCACTGCATCTCCTTAATAACAACTTTGTTTGTTTTCTCAGGGAGAACCTACAACAACAGCGAAGGCCACAGTTAGCGGGAGAAGCAGGTGATACGTATACTTTAACCTACAGTCATCGCTGTCATACTAAAGCCTTGTTTGTGCCAACTGCTTTGGAACAAAACTGAACACACAGAATTATATAACCAACACGGGTCTCGTTTTCTTCAAAGCCGTGGCTTTTGTTCCTGGTTTGAGCGGTGATCGCCCCTTTCTATTACAACATTCTGATGCAAGTTTTATAATCACAATGCCTTGACCCATTTGCCAGGAGAAAAAAGACTCTCATTAAGCCGTTCCCGCCTTGTGAGGAATGTACATCTGTCAGTAGAGACGGATTTAAGGAACTGCAGATATCTAATTACTTATGTGTTAGGTATATTTTGTCGGTTGAATTCAAAGGATTAGTCACCTTCCTCAAAGTCTTGGGAGAGTCTGAGATTGCAGCTAGTCTTACCTTAATAGCTTTTAAAAGGGGGGGAAACAATTTTGGTTATGTACACTATGTACACTGCTTGTATATATACTACACTACTTGTGTGTATATACTTTTAAAATATTATTTAATTTAATCATATATGTGACCCTGGACCACAAAATCAGTCGTAAGTAGATATTTCATAAGTTATATTTGCAGATAGTCAAAATGATAGTTTTTTCTTTTATGCCAAAAATAATTAGGATATTAAGTAAAAATCATGTTCCATGAAGACATTGTGTAAATTTCCTACCACAAATATATGAAAATCTAATTTTTTGATTAGTAATATGCATTGCTAAGAACTTAATTTGAACCATTTTAAAGGCGAATTTCGCAATATTTAGATTTTCTTTGCACCCTCAGATTCCAGATTTTCAAATAGTTGTATCTCAGCCAAATTTTGTCATATCCTAACAAACCATACATTCATGGAAAGCTTATTTATGATGTATACATCACAAAAAAATCGACCTTTATTACTGGTTTTGTGGTTTTATATATATATATATATATATATATATATATATGAACACATACATGTAGGGCTACCTTAAAAAAAAAAAAAAAAAGAGATTCGTCTGGCAAGACCCCCAACAAATCCAATTATTAATTTTACAGCCTCTGGGCTGTATGTTATGAAACATAATATATTGTATAATAATATAATCAGATTTATATATAATATAATGTTTAATTGTCATTTTTGTGGGTTTTTAGTCAATCTAATCACAATTGTATTTAATATATAATTAATTTCTATTCCATTTAATTTTATGGTCAGTCAGAAATGTTCATCCTCCTAGAAATAAATATTAAACACACAAATCTATTTTATCTTTACTAAAAGGTCACTGAGTTCATAGAATTAAATGCACAAACTGCTTGTTTTAGTATTTAGCGTTAAATGAGTCAAAACACGAGTTTACTAACTCTTCTTCACGTAAATAATTATGACTCGTTATGAATTAAAGCACAAAAGGAAACGCCAGACTTTTAGAGAAAAAGAAATACAATTCCTCTGGCAAGACCACCAACAAATCCAAAGAGTCTTTTTTTTTTTTAATTTTACAGCCTCTGGGGTGTAGATTTCCCATGCCTCTGTTTTCAAAAACCTTAAGACAACAAATTAAACAAGCTTTGTGTTTGCGCACCGGCGGCACATCCTCATAATCCCTGCCTTAATCCAGATTCATGACGACAGTGAAACAGCCAGACTTACCTGCAACTGGAAGTAGAGGACCAGAAAATGTAAACACCTGGAAAGAGAAGGAGAGAGAGAGGGAGAGAGAGAGAGAGAATGAGAGGGAGAGACAGAAGGGAAGTAAGGAGGGGTGAATCACAAGCAATTACACCAGATAAAAATGTAGCAGTTCATCTTAAACCTGGCTTTGAGCGACTTCTATTGGCAAGAATGTACGAACTCAACGTGAATCAAAGAGATTATTAAGAATATTCCTTACACGTAGATGAACCTTGACGGCAGAACAGACATCTTGGTCAAATACACCTGTTTCCAGCGTTTGCCGCTCCAGTAAGTGCCGCGCGGAGCCCCGCCACTGTCTCACACACAAAATCCCGGAGGAGAGGTGCAATCCCAAGGAAAAGAGAGGTGAAGGAAGTGTAAATGTGCCGCTGGAAGCAGCATGAGGCTGTTTCTAGTTTGAAAAGAGCTGAACAAACGCAAATCACTGTCTTCCCCGTGGTGTCCCCCGCTCCTCCGCGGTCTCGCCAAAGCGCGCAAAGATTGAATCGGTAAGAAAAGGCTGAAGCGGGGTGTCTCCTTCTCGGTGAACAATCCGCGACCTTCAGTGCTCACTCTTCATCCAGTATGCGAGATAAAATGATAAATCCCGTTCGTACCTGCCGAAGTCACCTGAAAGCGCACACCTTACGCGGATCATTCCAAGCTTCCCGTGTCCATTGTTTGGAGAGGGAAAACTTTCCCAACAAGTCCGAGCTGTCAGGATAGATGAGTTACGGCTACAAGTCTCTTCTTTAGCTGTTGCTTCACTGTTATCCAAGTCGCTTGTACATAAAAGGCGCACAGACCCGTGGCAAATCCTGGAAGAGCGCTGGGTGATGGTACGGGACTGTCTGTATGTGTGCCGAGGAGGGCTGGAGCGCACTGAGGGGTTTTGGGTTGGTGGTGGGTGGAAACCTGTCAGTGGTTTTGCACCTGATAGGGTGATCTGAGAGAGTCCATCGGTGCGCGGAATGCGCCTTTCCTCTGTCTGAGCACAGTTTCCTTTGCACTTCTCGTAGCGTCTTAAACTCTTTCGTCGATTCGATGTGAATCCGGGAGAATTCCTTGCGGATTTCACATATGAACTCGTAAACAGGTGCATTTCAGTTGAGCAAAACCAGACACGCGGTGTTGAGATAACCAAATTCTCATCTGATGGGGTAAAGAGAAAGAGGCGTTACATTCACTTAAAAAAAAAAGTTTTAATACATAATAATGTTAATAAAATAGGCCTGATATGAGCCAAGGTTAGGTTTTATTAAATTATTAAATAAACAGTATAATTATTATAATTTTAATAGTATTGATTCAAATCATTACAATCGTTAAAATAACTAACAATAAATTAATACTTGTATCAAAGACAAATAAGAGATGATAAATAGGGAGAAATGTTTAAAAAATCAGGTAATATGACGGTTTCATACATTTACCATTATGTTAATGTAATGAATTTAAAAAGTGAGTAAAATTATATATCAATTATCTAGTATAAATATTATAGTAAAATAAAATTATATATAAACATATATTTGACATATGTATAATTTATACACTTTTAATATATACATATATTATGATAAAATATGTAATATTAATACTTTAGATTTTATTTTATACATTTCAAATAACTTAATAATGCCCTTGGCTCACTGTCTTTGTTTATTGATTTTCATATCACATGACAAACAGACTTGACCCTGGACCACAGAACCAGTAATTTATACATTTATTAATTGAAATTTGAATAAATAAGCTTTTCATTGATGCATGGTTTGTTAGGATAGGACAATATTTGGCCAAGACACAACTATTTACATATCTGAAAACTGAGGGTGTAAAAAAAATATAAATATTTGGAAGTTGTGCAAATTAAGTTTGTGGCAATGCATTTTACTAATAAAAAATTAAGTTTTGATATATTTACGGTAGGAATTGTACTTGGAATATTTACTTAATATCCTAATGATTTTTGGTATAAAAAAAAAAATTATAATTTTGACCCATACAATGTATTTTTGGATATTGCTACAAATATACTTAAGACTGGTTTTGTGGTCCAGGGACAGAAAAGGCTTTCTCATTCAAAAAAGTAATAAATAAATATGTACTTATTTGTTTGAGGTGAGGTGTAAATGAAATCCCTAAGATGTAGTACTCAATGACAAAACCAGATTTAAGCATTAAAAAAAAATGTCCATCCACTGATTACCCTCATTTCAGCTCGTTTGTCAACTTCCCAACGCTGAAAGCATTTTATTGGTGGAGTTTGTTGATTCCTCTCAGACAGTATTGAAATGCAAGTGCTTGTCGAACTCGAATTTTCAATATTGTGCTATAAGTCATCAGGCATT
Source organism: Cirrhinus molitorella (assembly GCA_033026305.1). NCBI lineage: Eukaryota > Metazoa > Chordata > Actinopteri > Cypriniformes > Cyprinidae > Cirrhinus > Cirrhinus molitorella. Next base: position 14,211,119 of record CM065129.1, read on the forward strand.
GAAATGCATCAGAGGTGTGAATGTGTTTACAAGGTCTTCTGAACATGCCCCCTGCCAGCTGCAAGTTTATTCCCTCAACAGCCCTTTTCTCAGCTGTGATCAGAGAAAAAAAGAAACATTTACTCATTTACATTACTGCTTTTACCAGCGTGGTCTATCATTTGCACAGAATTACCTTACAAAGCACAGCTTAGGTTTATTTTAAAGGTTAAAAACTAACAAAGCATGTGGAGAAAGTTGACATTCTTGCTTGTTCTAACTATTACAAACAACCTCAGACCGGGTTGGTGTTCAATATGTGAGCCTGGACCACAAACCAGTCTTAAGTAGCACTGGTATATTTGTCGCAATTGCCAAAAAAACATGGAATGGGTCAAAATTATATATTTTTCTTTTATTCCAAAAATTATTAGGATATTAAGTAAAGATCATGTTGCATGAAGATATTTTGTAAATATCCTACCATAAATATATCAAAACTTATTTTTTATTAGTAACATGCATTGCTAAGAACTCAATTTGGGCAACTTTAAAGGCAATTTTCTCAACATTTTGCACCCTCAGATTTCATATTTTTATGTATCTCACCCAAACATTGTCCTATCCTAACAAACCATACACCAATGGAAAGCTTATTTATACATCAGCTTTCAGAAAATGATGACTGGTTTTGTGGTCCAGGGTCACATATATCTATTATGAAACCGTTTGGCCTAGAACAGCACATAAAGAAGGTAGTCAAAAAAAACAACAACAACACTTCATTAACACCAAATTAAATCCTAGGGACATTATTGTTTTTCTTCCGTTTAACATGCACTCGTTCTTGTTTTGCATGCATATTTTTTGCATGGAAGCTCCTTCTATACACAAACAGACAATGATAAAATAATGTATAAAAATAAAACACTAGGGAGGCAGATGTCGAGTGAAGTGAATTTCCTTTGAAGTGGATCACCTGGACCATGCAGTAAGCTCACAATTATCCATTTGGGAACAACCAAAACAAAAGCGGTTTCAATGAAGAAGCGAACACAAAGATTAGTCCGTCATCATCCAAAAAAGATCAAGGGAGGCTTTGGCAATATGACAACCTGCAGAACATTTCCTGCAACAAGGCCGAGATCGGGACGCGCAGATCTAACGAGTAGGAAGTTACACTCTGGCGTTCTCCTGAATTCGGAAGTGGCTGGATCTTTCTGAATATTCGAAGCTTTGCATAGCGCATCTGTCTTGCAGGGTATTAATTATTCACGTGGCGGATTCCAAGTGCAACTTATGCTGCGGCGAGGGCCAAATTCATTTGTCTAGTGTGAAGCATAGACATAGTTGTGTTTAAATTGTCTTTGTTATTTATTAGAATTGCACCGCTTGGAAGATTCAAGACAAAATGAATGAGCGATAGATTCCAGCGGGTATTCCTGGGAGAGCTGGAGAGGGTCTTCATCACACATTTGACTTGTGAAAAAACTGCTAAACCTTAAAGTGGGTCACACTTTGTGTGTGCAGCGGTTAAGTGGACTGAGGAGTGATTTAACTAAACAACAAAGGATCATTAGTCAAAGCGGCTTAATGACAGGATAGAATGCATTAAAAAAAGATAAATATGTCAGATCAAGGCATTCTGCGCAGAAACTGAGGCCTAAAAAAAAAAATAATAAAAACAGTGTGTCCTCAGTGTATCGCTGTAATGAAAGTTAGCAACACTGTGCAACTTCTTCATCCCTGAAGCTTAATAAAGCAGGCAAAAAAAGGTCACGCACAGTTGTTCAAAGGCTTTACAAGACCTTTTAAAGCTTGACAGAGTAACTTCACAGTTCTGGAAGTAAAGCCCAGTGTACCACATTAGTGTCAGAACACCTCCGACACACCCAGCTTCCTCCCTGCTTCCGCTTTCATCTCTGACACAAACGTATAGATGGAGGGAGTCACAGCATCTGTGTCCTATTGAATCTGAAGGTGATGGAGAGACCTAATTGGCTGATTGATATCTGATGGGATTTTTGAGTCCAGTGTGTGAAGAGAGAGAACTCTATCAGTGTCTCTCAGTCGATAAAAAGGTTTATCTGTAAACATTTTTTTAAAAATTAGGTCATTTCTTTTCCTTACTTCATTCGCTGAATCATTTTCAGTGTAACCCATTTTTGTAATTGTTTCTAATATTTGTTTTAATAAAAATGTACAAATGTAAGCTTGTAAGATCCAGTTTGTAAAATGCATCTTTAATAATTTAGTGGCATATTAAATGTGATAATACCAGTATATAATGTAATATTCACCACATTAATTTGCACATTTACAGCTGCACTTTATTGTTTAATGTAAAATGCTTCTATTTCTAATGTTTTTTGTTTTGTATGCATTCTTTCTATTCTTCTACTTTTGTCTTTTTTTCTTCCTTTTTTCTTTTTTAGTATATAGATATATTTTTTAAATAGATATGTGTAAAAGCAATTTCTATATATTGTAAATTCGAAAAACAAAGTGGTTGTTAAAAAAATTAAATAAATAAAAAAACATTTTACTGTATCATACTCTCTGGCTATGTATGTGACAAATACAATTTGAATTTGCATTTGATTTTGAGTTATAGAATTTTTCAAAGTATAACTATGTCATAATTATTCAATCCCTTTTCAACATCGCTGTTTTAAAATATTAATTTAAAAATGTGGAAAAAAGTGAATACAATTTTAAACTGATTTTGAGTTATAGGTTTTTCATAACACAGCTATGTCATAATTATTCAACCCCTATTCAATATTGCCGTTTTAAAATTTGAATTTCAAAATGTGACAAAAAAAAAATTGAATAAAACTAGATTTTGAGTAATAGGATTTTTATAGTACAGCTATGTCATAATTATTCAATCCATATTTAACATCGCTGTATTAAAATTTTAATTTAAAAGGTAAAGAGTAAAGTAAAAAACATATTTTTTTTATTTTGAGTTATATGATTTTTCATAGTACAGCTGTCATAATTATGAAAAAAGTGTATATGTATGACCATGTACGTTTCGTGACATATTCAATGTGAAATGTCCACCGAGTGGTATTAAAAAATGTTTTTCCCAGGACAGATGAACATACATATGGTACGTTTTATGTGACGTTGGTTTAGTGCGTCGCTGCAGTTCTGAAATGTCCATTGAGTGGCGCTATGACTCTAATGCTCCATGCTGTTTTTATTATAACACACCTAACCCTAACTAGGGGTGTAGTAATCTGGTGGGGGTCAACACCAGAAAGCAAAACATATGGAGCTGTAATCATAACTATGTACGAAAACGATTACAAGTGCTCACTTTTTTACCACCTCTAGTGTTAATTTCTGTTGGAAACTGCAGGGATATGTACTTATTGGTACATATTTCACTTCTTTCGCTATTCTTTCTTTTGTGTATTACACTACCAAAACAAATTCCTTGTGTGTTTGCACTTGGTGAATAAATCTAATTCTGATTCTGATTCTTGTGAAAAAGTTCCTACAGGTACATTTTCGTCATGAGATCAGGTAGGCTAAAGTGAACCTGTGGAGCTTCTAAATTATGTTTTATTGAGCAGTGAGACCAAACTGAAACTTCTGAACACAAGGATATGTCTGGTGCAAAACAAGCAGAAGAACACCATCATCACCACCACCACAGTCAAACATGGAAGTGGACCAGTCTTGTTATTAGAATGGCTACTGAGCCATTTTGGCAGAGAATGTGATGCCTTCAGTGCACAGACTGAAGCTTGATGATCATTAGACTCTTGCAGCAGGTCAGTGATCCCAAATATGCATCCAAATCTACCAAAACCTAGAGTTGGAAATGGTCCTAGAATGATCTTAAGTGGCCTTCCAGTCTCCAGAATTAAATCTCACTGAAAATCTTTTGTGGGATTTGAAGACAGCAGTGGCAATATGGAAACCAAAGATTATCAGTGATCTAGAAGCTTTTGATTGTGATGAATAGGCTCAGATTCCAGTAAAGAAGTAACAGAAGCTTCTAAGCACTCAAGGGGCAACAGTTGAAGGTCATAAAGAGTAAATGATTCTTAACCAACAAGACTTTTGGGGGTTAAATAATTGTTTACACTCTCAGAAAAAAAGGTACAAAAGCTGCCACTGGGGCAATACCTTTTCAAAGGGTACTAATATGAACCTTTTAGGTACCAATATGTACACTTTAGGTAGAAATATGTACCTTTAATGTGCTAAAATGCACTTTTTACAGGTAAACAAAGTACAAAGGACACCATCTACCATCTTATTATTATTATAATTTTTTAGTTATAGTTGTTAATGAGTTCCTTGTTTGTCCCAAACAGTTACACTGTCTGCTGTTCTTTAGAAAAGTCCCTCAGGTCCCAGAAATTTAGCTGCATTTTTGTGTATTTTAATCCTTTCCAACAATGACTGTATGATTTTGAGATTCATTGTTTCACATTGTGGACAACTGAGGGACTCATATGCAACTATTACAGAAGGTTCAAACGCTCACTGATGCTTCAGAAGGAAAAACAATGCATCAAACTTTTGGAATTTGAAGAACAGGGTAAGGGACTGTTTACACAACAAAGTTTTCAGCCAAAAATGGAAAAAAAAAATTTATGTGATTTACCTGTTTGTTTACACAGTAAAGGCATTTTGGGGACTGAAAACGCCACTGTTATAATTTCCACGTAAACACCCAATACGGGAATCTTTGAAAACGTTGACGGTGTGAATGTGCGCAGTATGTGACAATTTTAAAGGCAAGCGTGCACAAACAGCGTGCCGACTACTGGCCTGGTATACGTAATACAGCATTTATGTGGATATGTGTAAACACAAATCATTTTGAAAACATTGTTGCGTATACATGAAACCTTAACTTAAAAACACAAGAGAAAACCATTTCCGTTTTTGCAATCTTTGTTGTTTAAACGTAGCCTAAATGTAACTTATTTTGTCTTCTGGGAAACATGTAAGTATCTTCTGTAGCTTCTGAAGAGCAGTTGGCCTACTAAATAAAACAAATATATTACTCATTTTTTCCAGTGTTGCCAAGTCTGCAGTTTTCTCGCGGAATTGGGCTACTCTCATACTGTTGCCGCGGGTTGAAGCGACCCCAATGATGTAATATTTAGCCCCTGGAATGCTAATTTTACCAGAGGAACCCCACCATTTAAAACGCGATTGGGCTACTTTTGGGCTAGTTTTGAGTAGCAATTGGGCGGGTGTTGTTGTGAAAACCTGGCAACCCTGCTTTTTTCTCTCAATTGTTTACTTTCACTTTATACATAAGCAGCTGTGTTTATATGTAAGCCTTGTGTGTTTCGGCAGTATTAGTTTAATCAGACGCGATACATAACTTAGTTCAGTAATTAGGCGTTATTTAACATGCTTGTAGTGTGCGAAAAGCGTACAAAAGTGTATTTTTATGATTGTGAATAAGTTCGGTGTCCTGTGAGTGTAACTCTACCGCTGAGGCCACATCTACATTAATCCAGAAACATATGAAAACTGTTTTGTTTTTTTTTACGGTGGGGTTTTGTTTTTAAATGCTCTCCGTTCACACTAGCATTTTTAAGCGTTTTCCAAAAGTTTCTCATCCACACTGAAACATAGGAAAACTATACATTTGCCTTATTGCGCATGCGTAAAGCCTCCAAAAACTCACTAAGATTATACAGACGGAACAGACATAAGTTTTCGCGCAATTCTTCTGGCAGGATCATTTTATTTACATTTTATTTATCTCATCATTCACTGACGCGTCCATGTCACACTCACTCATATATGATCTAAAAAGCAGCTGCCGTCATGTTTTGCCACAGGAGTCAAGACAGTAACTGTAAGTAAATTTTCACCATTTTGGGACTGCTATATGAAGAGTGTACAAGGTAAATCTCTTTAGTAGCAGTGACAGTGAATAGCACACAACAAGCACAATAACCGGTATAAACATGGATATCTATTGGTACAATATGCGTCACATGACTAAATATACGTCATTGTTTTCAAAAGCATTTTCAAATTTATCCACTTTGGAGAGGGTTTTCAAAAAGCTTTGTGTTCCTTTACAAAAAACGCTGTCTCAGTGTGGACAGAAGGCCAAAACGGAGAGAAAACTATGCGTTTTCAAATGAAAACATATTAGTGTGGACATAGTTAACTCTGTTGTGAAAGTATGGCTACGTCTACATTAATCTGGATACATTTGAAAACAGAGTTTTCATTTTTAAATGCTCTCTGTCCACACTAGCGTTTTCAAGCGTTTTCCAAGTTTCTCATCCACACTAAAACGTAGGAAAGCGTTACATTCGCCTTATTGCGTATGCGTAAAGCCTCCAAAAACTCACTTATACAGATTATACAGATGAAACAGACATAAGTTTTCACGAAATTGTTCTGGCAGGATCATTTTATTTATGGAGATATCTCATTCACTGACTCGTCCATGTCGCGCTCACTCATATTTGATCTAAAAAGCAGCTGCCGTCATGTTTTGCCGCAGGAGTCAGGACAGTAACTGTAAGTAAATTTGCACCATTTTAGGACTGTAATATGAAGAGTGTACAAGGTAAATCTCTTTAGATTTAATAGCACATAAGCGGTTGAATAGCACATAAGAAGCACAATTACCAGTATAAACACGGATATCTATTGTGCGTCACATGACTAAATATGCTTTATCGTTTTCAAAAGCCTCCGTTTTCACAGTCCACGCTACAACGTGAAAACAGCGTATTCAAATTTATCCACTTTGGAGAGCGTTTTCAAAAAGCTTTGTTTTCCTTTACAAAAAATGCTGTCTCAGTGTGGACAGAAGGCCAAAACGTAGAGAAAAATATGCATTTTCAAACGAAAACGTATTAGTGTGGACATGGTCGGAGTTAACTCTGTTGTGAAAGTATGTCACGTTGTACAGTATATCGAGACTGAGGCTATCTATCTATCTATCTATCTATCTATCTATCTATCTGTCTGTCTGTCTGTCTGTCTATATATCTCCACAGTTACGGTCAATCCCATGCTTCGACCCCTTGGTAGGTCGCTGTAGGGTCATGTCGTGTCGGACTCTGAAGGTGACAGAGAGGGTGTGTGGGGGAATCAAAGCCTTGATGTTGCTTTGAGGGTGTGCACGCATTCCTAATTTGTCCCCCGTCACACGTTGACTGCATGGAACCGTTTAGAAGCCCACTGAAGTGCAGGACGCGGCGTGTGTGATGTTGGATAGGTGTGTGGGTGGGAACAGGAGTGTGTGTGGGGGGTGAGGAGTGTTTGAAGGTTGGGGGGGTGCACATCGTGGTCGGTGGGTCTGCGAAGGTGACGATGCCTTGGCAACCGAATTTGATAATTGCTCTGTCAGTGCGGTGCAAATCCTGGCCCGCGCGTAGAAGGCATTAGCGCGGCCCGCGATCAGGCTGCGCAGCGTGGCGCTAATGATGATATTTCCCCTCTTGCTCTACGTTCCCTGTCCAACGTCATAAACACTCGGTACGGCTCCCTTGCCACTAGCTGCTAACATATGTTTTTATTTTCATGACTGCATCAATTTCCATGGCTCGGTGAACTCGGCGCTCCTTAATTATTCCACAGTCGTTTTTGCGAAGTGGAGTTTAATAGATTTTAAAAAGCCGGGCTGTCAGAGCTATAGAGTTGATGTTTTAAACCGGAGAGAGTAATTGGTTTGGGAACAGCAGGTTTCTTTGGCACTTCGGTCGGAGGCCGGACGGTGGTGGCGAATCACATCTTTAAACACGTCGGGAAGGTGGGTTAAATGCGAAATGTACTAAATTGGATGCTGGAAGTGATTTGATTGCTGTAATTACACCGTGACGCCTTCAATCTTCACAATGAGGCAATAAAGTGTCGAAACGTCTGAAGTGTTGACGGACGAAATTTGCGATGTCAGTCAGAGAATTACTCGGCTCTGGATGCGGGCCAGTTAACCTTGTTTACATCATCTATTTAATAAAACACAATGAAGTAGTGTCACCCACCGGTCCCGAACAGAAGCCTTGTCCTCACAATGCTCAATTATATAAAAACAGTATCTCCGATTACAGTAAACACTACCTTTGCTTCCAGCTTGGGTCATCTAAGGGCACTTTACTGTTTTAAAACAGAGAAGCTTTGTTCGGGAAAGCAGACAACACTGGAACAAGCCATATTCTTTGGTTTGAATTGACGCAGTCTCAGGTGTATTCTCTTACACCATCTCACCCCTGTGTATAAACACACACACACACACACACACACACACACACACACACACACATATACACACACTCAGATTAGCAGGGTTTTCTGAGAAGTGTGCTGGAGGTGTACTGTGTGTGTCCCTCCAGCTAGCTGAAACCAGCTTGAACTCAATGGACTAGTCTAGTCCCCCCTCCCGGGCACTTTATGGGCTGGTCTGATCCATTCCCCTGTCTAACACCTCCTTAGAGCCTGCGTTTCCTTTGTTCTGTCAATACACAAACAACCATTCACATATGGCCACTCTGTAATCAGTGAAATACTAGCCTCTGGGCTTTCAGCAACAGAGAGAAAGAGAGAGAGAGAGTTGGAAAGAGAGAGAAAACCATCCATGACCAATCAACTCTTAAAATACCTGTCTGGCTTTCGGTTGCAGATGTTTTCTGAGGAGGACACAGATGAAAAGATCACTTTCCTGAAAGATTCGCATTTGTAAAGGAATAGTTCATGTCATCATTTACTTGATCAAAACCTGCATGACCTTTTTATTTGTGGAACTGAAAAGTAAAAATAAGTAGTCCACATACATTTATTTTCACTATTTATTTCTGTATACTGTAAAAGTTATTGTAATTTTAAAGGTATAAAAAAGTACTGTAAGTACTGTTAGTACTTACAGTTAACCCACAATTGTCTTCAAACTTCACACTGCTACTGTATTTTTTAGGGTAAAGTTCTTGAAACCACAGGTGCTTTTTTCCACAGCATATTTCACAGATTTTTTGTTTTAAGTTTATATATTCACAAAACAGTATGTATATCCAAAACCAGCAGTTTCTTGTTTAAGAGGGCAGTTTTTGAACAGAATAGAGTGCATTCCACCCAATTTTTAATTTAATATTTCAACTTTTCATCACAATTGCCAGTTTACATCTCACAATTCTGACTTTTTTCTCAGAACTGTGAGATATAAATCAGTAATTGTGAGTTATAAAGTCAAAATTGCGAGATACAAATTTGCAATTCTGACATTTTCTCTCAGAATTGAGAGATATAAACTCACAATTGCGAGTTATAAAGTCAAATTCCAAGGGAAAAAAAAGACCTCACAATTCTCACTTAATAACTCAAAAATCTGACTTAATAACTGGAAAGTTGAAACTTGAATTGTGAGTTTATATATTGCAATTCTGTTTATTTCTCAGAATTGTGACTTTATTTCTGAGTTTTTCTCACAGAACTTTGAGTTTATAACTCAATAATAATAATTCATAATTCAACATTTTGAATTCAAGTCAGAATTGCATGCAAGTTTATATATTGCAATTCTGTTTATTTCTCAGAATTGTGACTGTAAGTCTAGGTGTAACTCTCTTTTTTTTCTCAATTTCAAATTTAGATATCACAATCTCACAATTCTGACTTAACTCAAAATTTTGTGTTATAAAGTCAGAATTGCGAGTTTATATATTATAATACTGTTTATTTTTCAGAATTGACTCTTTCTGTGAGTCTGAGTTTTTGCATTTTTTCTGCCCAATTTTGAGTTTATAACTCACAATTCTGTTTTAATAACTCAAAATTTTGTGTCGTAAAATCAGAATTGCAATTCTGTGTTTATTTCTCAGAATTGTGACTATTTCTGTAAGTTTTTTGTTTTTTCTCTCACAATCTCACAATTCTGACTTAACTCAAAATGTTGTTATAAAGTCAGAATTGCGAGCTTTTTTCTCACAATTTCGAGTTTACACCTTACTTTAACTTGTTACTTACTTACTTACATGCCCACTTAATAACTCGACTTTTGTTATAAAGTTTCTCACAATTTCGAGTTTACATCTTACTTTAACTTGTAACTTACTTACTTACATGCCCACTTAATAACTCGACTTTTGTTATAAAGTCAGAATTGCGAGTTTATATATTGCAATTTTGTTTATTTCTCAGAATTGTGACTTTATTTCTATAAGTTTTATTTTTTCTGTGTTCATTTCTCAAATTTTTGTTTTTGTTTGTTTTTTCCCTCACAATTGTGAGTTTATATCTCACAATTCTGAGAAAAATGTCATAAGTGTGAGTTTGTATAATGCAATTCTGAGAAAAAAAAGTCATGAGAATTGTGAGAGGAAAAGTCACAATTACTTTTTTTTTTTTTTTTTTAATTCAGTGGCCAAAACGGGCTTCTAAATATATATTTGTTTAGAAGTTATATGCCATGAAAAAATCTGACAAAAAGACAAAGGTGCAAGATTGTGTGCTTGTTTGCTTGTCACAAGTCACAGTTTTCTCTTTGGTGGATATTTCTTTGCAGAATCAGGGATAAAGATGCAGTCACATTAGTGAAATTTCAGTGAAATATTGCCCAGTGGTCCATTATCTATTGGCAGTAGCATAGAAATGCATGAAGTCACTTTCACAGCAAGCAGCTTTGTATTGGTCAGCGTGCTGAATTCGAAATCTGGGTGGGGAACTTTTTCGCTTTCACGCCAAACTCCCAATTAAACAATTTTCTATTGAAATTTCACAGAGCAAAGATAAACGTGACAAAACTCAAGTGTAGTTTTTCCACCAGAAGTTATGCTGTTAAACAATATATCTATATCTAAAAACATCTATAACCTGCGAACTGGACCAGACTTCATGTTAAGCCAAAAGTCAGGCTATGTGAAACTATGAATCCTGAAGATGAAGCTTCTACTTCAGCAGGAGTTCATTTTACAGTCTATACAATGGTTTTTCGGTTGAAAAGTGCGCTGAAGGGGAAGGCCTTGACGGTAAGCACACTATTACAAACAACCACCCTTCTCTCTCCAAAGCAGCGAGGGTAATTAGGGATCACAGTCTGCCTCTTCTGGATTCATTTCACAGCAACATTATTTCAGTAATACATTCACAGGTTTGACTTTGCCACACGCTTGTTTTCCTTTCTAGTAAAGCGTACATTTATTTATTAGCTTTTTTTTTTTATTAGGAGGTACCGTGGAAATTCAATAGAGAAGGCAGGGTGAATGGGGTCATGAAATGACATGTCAGAACGTGTGCTAATCGCTAAGCTCCAACAAGAGTTTTGCATTTAGTAAATACTGTAGTAAATTAAGCTCAAATTCTCTTCCTCAACAAAAGGTGATCCATACCAGGTGTTTATGTATGACCTCATTCCCGCTCCGAGCCTACGATGATTATTTTGTCTGATTCGTATTTCTGCGCTCTTCTCATTTCACTGCTCGTATGGTAAGGCTCAGGTTGTCGGGATCAACCTGGCCAAGTCGTAACGATAGATAGAGGCCGTCGCATCGTAACAAAAAGCCTGCAAATCACACGGCCTGTCACGCACCATTTAGCAGCAAATGGGTTCAATTCATCTCGATAAGAGTCTCCAGAACTCAGTCAAGAAGGAAAACCCCAAACCTCATCCCATCATTCTCAGAGAGCTACAGGTGCCCCATGTGACCCGGGGCTGAGCGCGTTTGAAGTGCAGAACCGCAAAAACCACTGGGACCGCAATCTGCACAAATATCGCTCACTTTATTTCACTCAGGAGATGCTTAGGAGTGACAAATGGCCCTTTTTAGCTTCACCGTTTTAAAAGCTTGCTAATGTATCTGGAAAATGCTACAACAAAATTGTTCGCGGTAATGCAGGGCGAGTTTCAAAAGCTAAATAGTCTTTGTAGATAAATATATGGCCTTTTTATCCTGCTTATTTTAGAAGTGAATGAATCAAACTAACTCTCTAAAACACAGATAGGTAATTAGCAATACTAATAACAATATTCCAGTACTTCCACACACACGTTGCCACAACATCTGGATAATTTGACTAAGAAAATGATCTGGTTTAACATGTAGGTTTAGCTCCTTTACATGAATCTAAGCTTTAAACAGCATTTTATTTTCCTCTTTTTTTCCCCTGCTTGTCCGATTGGGGCAGCTCTACCAAAGTTGTCACTGGCTACACTACCAGTCAAAAGTTTTGACACACCCTCTCATTTAATGTTTTTTTAAAGAAGTCTCTTATGCTCATCAAGGCTGCATTTATTTGATCAAATATACAGAAAAAAACAGTAATATTGCAAAATGTTATTACAATATAAAATAATGGTTTTTATTTTAATATACTTTACAATATAATTTATTCCTGTGATGCAAAGCTGAATTTTCATCAGCTGTTACTCCAGTCTTAAGTGTCACGTGATTCTTCAGAAATCATTCTAATATGCTGATTTATTATTATAATTATCAATGTTGAAAACAATTGCAAATATTTTTTTTGCAACCTGTGATTCTTTTTTCAGGATTCTTTGATGAATAACAAGTTAAAAAGAACAGCATTTATTCAAAATATAAATCTTTTCTAACAATGTAAATCTATGCTATCACTTTTTATTCATTTAACACATCCTTGGTGAATAAAAGTATTAATTTATTTTAAAAAAAGAAAGAATAAAAATGTACTGAACAGTAGTGTATATAGTTAGAAAACCTTTTTTATTTTAAATAAATGCTGTAAAAACCTTTTATTGATGAAAAACTCCTGAAAAAAGTATCACAGGTTCCAAAAACAAAAACAAAAACAAAAACAAAAAAAAAACAATAAGCAGTGCAACTGTTTCCAGCACTCATCATAAACCAGCATATTAGAACGATTTCATGTGAATCATGTGACACTGAAGACTGGAGTAATGTTTCTGGAAATTCAACTTTAATTACAGATATAAATTAAATTTTAATGTGTATCACTATAGAAAAACATTGATTTATATCATAATAATATTTCACAATATTGCATTTTTTCTGTATTTTTGATCAAGTGAAAACAGCCTTGATAAGCATAAGAAACTTCTTTAAAAAACGTTAAATGAGAGGGTGTGTCCAAACTTTTGACTGGTAGTGTATATATTTTGTGTATCAGTAAAAATATCTATTTATAATCTTTATTGAATATACACTTGTTTTCATAAATGAATGAAAAAATCTATTTAATAACAATATAAATAACAAACTTATTATTATTATTATACATACTTAACAAACAAATAGACCCTAAACCACAAAACCAGTCTTAAGTAGTACAGGTATATTTGTAGCAATAGCCAACAATACATTATGTGGATCAAAATTATTGATTTCTCTTTTATGCCTAAAATCATCAGGATATTAAGTAAAGATCATGTTCCATGAAGATATGTTGTAAGTTTCCTGCTGGAAGGATGCAATCTGGACAAATTTAAAGGCAATTTTCTCAATATTTAGATTTTTTTTGCAGACTCATATTCGGTCCAGTGTCACATATATAAATAAATGAACTACATTTGCAATAATAGTCAATAGCTAATAATGTAACTTATGAATTCATAATGTCCTGTAATGTGAAATTCAACACACATATTAAAAATATAATGAAAACAAAAATGTTTAAGTTTGCAAAGCATAAAAAAATTAAGTTAAAGGGATAGTTCACCCAAAAATAAAAATTACCCCATGATTTACTCACCCTCAAAAATATCCTGGCTCTTTCAAACGCCTCTCTCTCATGAATGTGCGTACAACAGTTAGTGGAAGTTAGTGGAATTACAGTTAATTAAGTTTTAAATAAGGATAATTTTCTTACAGAAATGCATTGATTCACTTAAAAAGGCCTTTAATCACCCCCCGGAGCCGCTGTGGAGTACTTTTTATGGTGAATGGATGCACTTTTTTGGGCTTCAAAATCTTGACCACCATTCACTGCCATTATAAAGCTTGGAAGAGCCAGAAGATTTTTAATATAACTCCAATTGTGTTTGTCTGAAAGAAGAAAGTCATATACACCTGGCTTGAGAGTGTGCAAATCATATGATCATTTTCATTTTTAGGTGAACTATGCCTTTAAGATGTAGTTTAGAATCAGTACAGAAAAAATTTTCTTTATGGTTTCATAATGACTATTTAACATCCAGGGAATCTTTCCATCCCACAAAAGGTTCTTTATACACTGTAAAAAACAAAAATCACAATTTGTTGAGTCAACTTAAAATAATTTGTTACCCAGCAGCCTTAAAATTTTAAGTTCATACAAGTTTATTCAAGTTGAAATGTTAAGTTGTACTAAGTGACAACTTAGATATTCGAGTTGACTAAACTAAATGTTTGTTAAACTTAACAGCTGTGTTTGATACTCAGCTGCCTTAAAACTTTAAGTTGACTCAGCTCAAATATCTAAGTTGTCACTTAGTACAACTTAACATTTCAACTTGAATAAACTTTTTTCGAGTTGACCTAACTTAAAATCTTAAGACAGCTAGGTAACAAATTATTTTAAGTTGACTCAACAAATTGTTTTTTTACAGTGTAGTGAAAAAATGGCTTTGTCTATGGCATCAGTGCAAAAACCCCTTCATTTTTAAGAGTGTAGGGTGATGCTGTTTCTGCCAAACTGTCTGAAACAATTTCACACCCACCCTGGACCATCAAGCCACCCTTATTGTTGAGCCCTGCGCTTGGATTAGCTGTTAGTAGATCAAGATTGAGGAACGGTCCTTTGGCTGTTAACAAAAACCCATGATTCATAAAGTTTTACAGGAGTAACCACCGAGAAACCACAAACTAACCACACAGCAGCTTCTAAGAAACCACTGACAAGCTATTAAAACCCGAAATGAAATCCCTTCCAAACTGGCCCTCGTCTCTAATGCCTCTCAGTGCTCAGAGCTGAGGGTTTTTGTGGGTAGAGGAATGCAACTCACATCTCTGCCATAGCCAGCCGAGAAGGTAATGCACTCACATGTTGGCACATGTTAAGGGAAGCGCACCTTGTCTCTTATTAATAAAGCTTGGCCTCCTCTCTCAAAACTGGCAGCTCGGTCTTTACCACTCCATGAATCACACGGCGCACATCTAAACCGTCCTATGCACACCCTTAAGACGTGATGATGTAAAAGAGGAGCTTCTAAAAAAAAACATATCTCGAATGTTCACAATAAACACATCAGCGAGCGAATGCACTTCTTGGAGAGAGACAGAAGCGGCGGTTTAGGTGTCATTCTAACAGATTAGAACAGGATAGAATGTCAAAGCTCAGCACAGTATAAAAAACAGACATCTGACAATGACAATGATGGCTTCCTCTCTGTCTAATCTAAACATACCAGCATGATCACTTATTTTCCCCTCGGGCTATCGTATTGTTCCACTTCCATTCTGAAAGCTCTCCACAAATAGTTGAAATGCTTCTTTGCTTTTTTTGGGCTGTATCTAGACAGTGTGTTAACATGTCGTTTTTGATGTACCTGACCTCTTACAGTGAAATGCACACAGTGCAGCTCTGAAAGAGAAGAGAAACAACATGTAAACGAATGCTTGGACATGTTAGCAACAATATTCACACAAATAAACATGCAAATGCAAAATGAGAGAAAACAAAAGGCTATGATGAGCATAGGAAACAATTTACACACCATTTTACAGAATTGATTCAGTCAGAATTGGAAACGTCTTGAAAAAATGTTGTGCATTGTATGCAAATCGTATAAAATCCAATGTAATTGTGCAGTTAATTCTCATATTGTATTTTCAGAAAGTTTTGGGATATATTTGTCCTCTGCCCAAATTTGTCACCACCGAAACACTAAAATATAATTTAATAAGAAAGGTTATATTGAACTATTAAGATTTTGCTTACATCTTCCTTGTAAGTATATTTTTTGTCTATTTTAATTCAAATGTTTTCAGAGATAAATCAATAATAATTACAATTTTTACAATATTTCAAGTGTGATTTTTGCCTTTTCTTTGTAAAAGGCAAAAAGTTGATCATACGGATTTCAAACTTAAGGATTCATTAGTTTGAATATACACTGAACCAAATACCATCATAACATTTTAGTTGATAATTCAGTATATCTTATTTTTGACAAAACATCTCATGTTTCCGAAGTGACAGTACATTTTCATTAGTGACGGTAATATTTGGATAGCGACCACATCGCATTACAGAATTGTAACACACATTAAAACATAATAAAATGCCAAAAAATGGCATAACTGTATTAAAATTTTGTTCATTTCCACCAAATAAAGGATTATGTGTTCCCTTTTGTCACTACCGAAACGATGACGTTTTGATCATGACTGTTCCAGTAGTGACAATTTTATGGGATAACACCCAAAAAAACAAAGATGTCACTATCGAAACGACAGTGACAGTTTTATATTTTGAACCTAGCTCGAAGATGCTAATCAGCATATGGTTAGCTAGCACAGTTCTGAACAGTTGTACACACACACACACACACACACACACACACACACACACACACACATATATATATATATATATATATATATATAAACTAAATGTTATGGAATAACTGGCAAAAAAGTGTTTAATTATAGAAAAATGGTGTTCTGTAGTGACATTCTTTAAAGTTTCCCACAGATTTTTCATACTTCAGAACACATTTACCTCAAAAGAATGGGCTCTACTCAACATGTACCTATGAGAGAGAGTGACACATAAATAGTAGTTAAAATCAGTCTCAGCCAATAGACTAAAACATACACTGTTTCGGTAGTGACATAAAAAAGCGGGACACTTTTTTTTTTTTTTTACATAAAGTTTCATAATTTTGAAAGAAAATATAGAATACATATATTTTATATAAAACTTTATTTTCTTTTATCAAAAAGATATTTTTAAAAACAACAATGGAATAACATGCTAAAATTATTCAATATCATTTTCAGAAGCTGAAATTTAGGAGGTAGGGTTCGGGACAGTCATCTCTCAATTAAAAGTACCCACTAAATGATGATTATACATATTAAGCTTTTTAATACTTTAAATATTTTTGTGGGTTTCAATAGATGATAAAAGGATCTTAGTAAACAGATCTGAATACGTAAATGCTTTTTAAATGTGTTTTTTGGTTGTGGGACAGCAGTTTGCACCAATTCTGCAGAATGGTCTATATACAAACTCAATATAGGGGTGGGTGATATGACCAAATTCTTATATCACGATATGAATAATTTTACTTCGCAGTAATAGTATGCAGTCTCCGCCGGTTGCCAAATTTCTGTGTTAATCATGTCTACCGGTATATATCGCCCACCCCTAACTAAATACAAATATTCCTAGAGAGAGTGCTTTCCCCCTTTAAGTGACGCACTGAATCCGACCTTGTTCAGTTGCTGGGAAATCGAGGCCACGTTCGC
This sequence comes from Cirrhinus molitorella, assembly GCA_033026305.1. NCBI lineage: Eukaryota > Metazoa > Chordata > Actinopteri > Cypriniformes > Cyprinidae > Cirrhinus > Cirrhinus molitorella. The sequence goes on from CM065129.1 coordinate 14,228,488, forward strand.
GCCGACCCTGCTTCAGTGCAGATTCCAGTGTGATATTGCAGAATAATTAGTCCCTCCATCTCATACTTCAGGCATTCTTTTTTTCCATCGATGGGGAAAGGATTATGCAATGTGTTCCTCCAGAGGCCCATGCTACCTGAGAGAAAGTTCACGCCAGCACAGGCGTAGCCGGAGACTGTGGGAAAGTGAACAGATCCACAGGCTTGCAATGTTAATGAAACAGTTAAGAGCTTAGTTTGCTTCTAATGAACCAATGGAACAGATGGAACATATGTTGCGGAGATGATAAATTAGGTTAGACTTTTCTGGTCAGCAAAAAAGAATGATCTGTAAAATGTTGTACGGTATTGTTGTACTGCCTTTGTCCCCAAAAACCTTGTAAAAATGAAAAGCTGCCAGTAATCAAGATGTCTAAAGAGTCTCAAAAGAGAGTGAGAGAGAAAAAACGGTTCAAAAAGTTCACCTCGCTTCTTCTGATGTGATGTGGATTGCAAAACCAAAAATCGCAGGTTTATTCTGGTTTGGCCTACCTGATCTCATTACAAAAATGTACCCGTGGGAAAGTTTTTGCGGTAAAACAGCGAGCACTTGTAATCGTTTTTGTACACAGTTATGATTACAGCTCCATATGTTTCACTTTCTGGAAGTAACAAGCTTGTTTGGTAGCTCAGCAGGCACGGAATTGGACTTAGGATGTGGAATCTTTGGGTACGAATCCCATGAAAAACATGATGAAAGAGCTGAAAGATGAGAGATTGAAAAACAAGCTAAAATGACATGATTGCATTTTTACATTACATTAGCTTTTGTTCATACTGTCAGGTTATTTTAAAACGTCACAGAGCATTAAAATTATAGCGCCACTCTGTGGACATTTTAAGTCAGAACTGCAGTAAAAAAAAATCAACGTACAAAATCAACGTGACATAAAATTACAATACCGTATGTTCATCTGTTCCGGGGGAAAAACACTCTTTTAGCGCCACTCAGTGGACATTTCTGTTGGAAATTGCAGTAGTATGTATATATTGGTACGTATTTCACGTCTTGTGAAAACGTTCCCGCAGATATGTTTTTGTCATGAGACTAGGTTGAGTTTGGCTGTGGAAAAACGCAGCTTAATTCCTTATTAATATACAACAAAACTTTTGTTTGTTCCATCAAAGGTCCAGTTCAGTTGAATTCCATGGTTTTATTCCAAATTCATCTGCTCCTTAGTTGAATATTGTCAATTGACAGATGCCAGCATGGACAAGTTGTAAAACAACCAGAACAAAACTACCCAAGACATAAAAGGAAATCCAACCCAGAATACATTAAATTTGATTAAATGAATGAATCACAGTGTTTAAAAGCACTTATTAAATCTTGCCTTCTGCTGTATCTTTACATGTATGCATTTGGTAGACACTTTAATCCAGAGCAACTTACACTGAATTAAATGAATGCATTTTATAAATTTTAGCTCTACTTTTTGAGCTACAGTAATGGTGCAGGAGTATCTTATTGGCACTGCCACACATTTAAACTTGCACCAACACAATAAGTCATATGACACACGGGTAACAATGGCATTCGGCATCATTGATGTCAAACTTGGCATGACCTCTAAGCGGACGAATATCAGTGAATAGCTACTAAATTTTTGGTCTGTCCCTCACACAAAGTGAGTACAGCTGAACTGACGTACAGACTAACGCTTGACCATGTTCTGATGAATACTGGTGTCCTGGTCCAAGTCAATCATTCATTATCACAGCTCTGAAGACCCAAATCAGTCTGCCAAGCTCATGACAGCCGAAATTGAAGCTACGTCAAACATTTAATCAGCCTTGATCCAACCAGTTTTTGCCCCAAGGGTTCCTGATAAACATGCCAAGTTGCCATTCCTTCACTCTCCCACAGTCAGTGTTTACAAATCTGTCTTCTATGCACTTCAGCAGTCTGTTTTATCAGCGTGAGCATGAATTCTTTGTTTTACCTGGCCCAGGTATAGCAGACAGGTTTAGCACTGCATCTTTCCCTATAGAGCAATAACTGGAACAATTTCAGCATTTACTGTTAGGTTTGGGCTCTGTTCCTAGTAAGCTGTCTGTTTCCTACACAGACAGCTACCTTTTAATCAGCATCCTAAACTGAATTGGAACGAACTACACAAAACAAAATTGATTGTCTATAGAGGTTTGTATCAAATGTTGCTAAGCTAAAAATAGTGTTTTAATAAACATTGAATGACACAGTAATTTTATGTATATAATAATAATAATAATAATAATATAGAATTGCATGATATAAACTTGAAATTCTGACTTGTTTTCTCAGAACTGTTATAAAAATTCGTAATTGCGACAAAGAACTCAGACTTTTTTCAATTTGCATGATACTAACTTGCGAGATATAAACTCGCAATTCTGACTTGTCTTCTAAGAACTGCGTCATACAAACTTGCAATTTTGACTTTTTTCTCAGAATCATTAGATATAAACTAAATTCTTACTTGTTTTTTTTTTCAGAATTGCGTAATACACATTTGCAATTTTGACTTTCTCACAATTGTGAGATATAAACTCCAGAATTGAGATATAAATTCATAATTGTGACAAAAAACTCAGAATTTCGAAATATAAACTTGCAATACTGACTTTTTTTTGTCAGAATTGCGAGATTCAAACCTGCAATTCTGACTTTTTTCTCAGAACTGTGATATAAATTTGTAATTGCAACAAAAAGCTCAGAATTGCAACATATAAACTTGCAAGTTTGACTTTTTCTCAAAATTGTGACACATAAACCCACATTTCTGACTTGTTTTCTCAGAACTGCTTGATACAAACTTGCAATTGACTTTTTTCTCAGAATCGTGATATAAACTCGCAATTCTGATGCGTTTCTTAAATAATTGCATGATACAAACTTGCAATTCTGATATATCTAATATCTTTTTTTTTTTTCAGTGGCAGAAATCATACCTATTCTTCAGTCATACACAAATCTAATTAATGACTAAAATGCATCACATTAAGTTTATTAGTTTGTTAAAACTGTGTAATCCAAATAGATGAAAAATGTAAAACCAATTCAGATACATATATCTTAAATTTAGGCTTTTTTTAAGTGTATGTGTGATGTGCATAATGTCTACAAAAGCAGCTTGTTAGGTTTTGGAAGAGATGGAAGCCCACTGAAGAAGGGACTACACTAGTTCCACTGCACCTGTAGCCATAAAAGAAAATAGTAAAAAATAGTATGCTGCATGCAACCATAAACATTTCAGACAGCAGCACACTACATTGATTTCACATGACTCATTATGCTGCATGCTAAACTCAGATATCATTTCAGAAGTTAATATTGATGTTTTGCCATTTTAATCCAATTTTGAGCAAATATGTCCTCATTTTTGGCAGTCTGATCAAATAATGAGTCAAGAAGGAGATGTTAAAGATGATGAAGGACATCGCTTACAATCATTCGTCACAATGGATGGAAGGTCAAGTTGAGCGCATTTCATTGTGACAGTTTTCCCACGCAGCTCTGGTTGTATATTGCACATCAGAGTATTGCATACATGCAAAAAATCTACATGTTGTTCTGAGTTCTCATAATCCTTTTTTCAAAATACTCAGTATGTCAAGAATATCTCAATTCAACACTGTTTTTTTCCTTACCTGTATGCAAGAGCATCAAGCACAAATTTTATTACAAGCGACACCTGTGGCAGTGAATGCCTAAATAAGAAAATACAAAATCAAGGAACAAAAACACTTCATAACTCTTTTCATAAGACAGATGCATTGAACTAAATATATAATCCGTGTACAAAGAAACAAAAGTTCAAATCCCAACCTAATGCACAATTATTTGTGTAATAAACAAAGCAAAACTGCAATGGAACTGAACCAATAAGCTTTTGACGTCATGCTATGACTTAGGCCTACACTAAAAAAGTGGAGTAGTATTTACTTGAAAAAAGCTAGGAAAATAATAACACTCAGAAACTGCTAGTAAATTACAAAGAAACATCAGTTTCTTACAATATGTGTATTAATATTCTAAGATCATGCAAGAAAAAGGGTCTGATAAAATCTTCGATACATGAACACAGAGATGTCAAAGAGCTGACGTTTGCACAGTTAAACACTAACGTGCAACTTGCAGGACAGCTGCATCTGTCCCATTATTAAATGGGATCAAAACAGTTTCTGTTTCCAACATGATCTTGCTGAGACTGTTGTTTCCACAGTCATGACTGGACACTTCAGTCAGACAGCTGAATCAGAGAAATATTTCTTAATTCCTACCAACTGTTGATTGGAATAGCTTCAGGTGAAATTTCTGTACATTCTCCTTCATCCCTGTTTCTGCCTGAAGTGTGCGCTGATCTGGAATTCCTCACACTTGGGAAAGAGGGGGAATTCCACACAGTAATACTTCAAGTCTTGCCCACCCTGTCTGCTGAGCTCACTTCCTGCTATAGACTCAGACAACAGGAAGTAGGTAAATGTCAGCAGGCATAATGAAGGTGTGTAATCCAGGTAAGGTGCTGATTAAATGTCCCTTACAGTATATAGAGGGAAGGAAAGTTCCATAAATCAAAATACACTGTCATCATAAGCCATTATCGCCACCATGTGGTGAATGCATGAAGAATAATTTCCAAACTGAACAAGCAAAGCAACCTTATAACAGAATTTACAAAATCAAAAACACTAAGAATCATAAAAGTATAAAATCCAGGTTATACCTTAATGTTGGAGAGATTGTGATGGATCTCTTCATTTGAGACAATCCGCTGATGGATATAACTTTCTTCTCTTGTAAACTTTACACTCTTCAAAAAGCATATGAAAAAGTGAGAGCTGTAAAATAAGCAAGTGGTATGGATAATTCACTTTTTTATATGGCAACAAATAGCAAATGTTTGTTTAGCCAGTTCAGTCATGGTCATAATGGCAGTGGACTAGACCAGGTTCCACAGTTTAGGAAACATGTTGGTCACGTCCTGTATTTTAATCCCTAATACGTTCACACGTGGTTATTTATGGGCGTGACAACCGCTTTCTGTAACCGAACCGGCTGTGCCTCAAAAGTCCTGAAAAGTGAAGCTGCGGACTCTTGGATCGCCCCCTGGTGGCTGGCTGCAGTATAGGTCATAAACCCCGCCCTCTCCGTGTAATCTAATGGGACGTGAGGCAAAATAAATAATCAAATGTCACTTCTCAAAATTTTTTTCCAAAGATGGTTTCCATCATTTGAGGTAGTTCTCATAATGCTGATTTATGTTCAAGTGTTCGTTTTCCGAATAAGTTTGCTTTTAGGTAGTTATTTGATGCTATAAAAACGGAGTGTGGTGTCATGATTGTAATCTTGCGCTTGGTTCTGCGAGAATTTGGGCGGGACTTTGATACCGCGGCTCCACCTCACAACACTACTGCGCAGACTCGGGCTCCAAACGTAACACTACTGCGCAAACTCTGGCTCCAATTTTTGGCAGCTGCCATAATGGGATATCTTTGATTTCACTTTCCATAGTGGAATGGATGGGAGATGCGTCGTCCTTCTTTTTTACAGTCTATGAACCAAACTCACACCCGTCATTTTCAGAACTCACAACCGCATGCTCAGAAAACAAGCACTATGTGAACGGAACGGGACTGGACAACTAGTCATCTGTCACATCATACAGTGCGAGAGAGAGCCGCTCTCCCGCACAAACGCTGGTCTACTGTGTGTTGCATGTTTTCTTGTGTGGTTTCGATAACTTAGAGTGACTGAGATACTAGCTGTGTGACATCTGAATGTTTTAGATCCAGTCAATTTTTCTTGACTGGAGCTGAACCACATCAGATTTGACTCGATCAAATTAAATCCTCCGCTCTCCACCCAAATAAAATATAATTCAGTTCATGAAGATGTGACGGATGAAATCGCAGCTCGATTGGACTCTTGTCGTTTCATAAAGTGATAAGACTTTCAGTTCGATAGACATAAAGTAATACCGTCTTTGGTTACGAAAATTAACCAGGATTTTATTGTAGCAGGCTAAAAGTTTTGAAACCTTTTTTGGCGTATTGACTACCATTTGTATAACCAGCATTACTACAAATACCATGACACCATGGTTAAGATTTGTTTAGGTAGATGCCACATTTGACCGCTCCAGACACCTCGACAAGTCCACCATCTTGAAACGATTTGTATGTCGTCACTCACAATAAAAATTAATCAGTTTCAAGATGCAACAACATTGTGCCCCAGATATTACACATACGTCTGCAAGATGTCTGTTAAAGATCGCCTGATCTGGAAAGCATCCGCTGTGTACAACATCTGACAGACATCTTTAAGATGTCTGTTTTACATGCATTCTAAATCCAAAACATCTATACGACATCTAATCAATGTCTATTTGACATCTGCTATGAATAGTCCTATAGACGTATTGCACATGAGCAAACACGCTAAAGAATACATCTTGCATTTATTGCATTCTACTGCATCTTGTATTGTAAGATGTCAGATAGACTTCATGATTCGTATGTTTGCTATCAGGGACAACATCTGATTTTAAATTTCAATTCCTGAAGAAACTGTCCCTGATAGCATTACAAAGACGTCTATGTGATGCAAGATGTATTTTTTAGCTGTGTTTGATCTGCAATACATCTATAGGACGTTTCATATCAGAAGTCACATAGATGTTTATTAGATGTCTTTTAGATGTTTTTGATTTAGAATGCATGTAAAACTGACATCTTAAAGACATCTGTCAGATGTTTGTACACAGCAGATGCTTTCCAAATCAAGTGATCTTTAACAGACATCTTACAGACATACATGTGCTATCTGGGATATACTTTCACAAGAAAGAATGTGTTAGTTTTTTTATTATGTATTAACTCAATATTACAAGTTTTTAAACTACAGTAGCTTTTAGATTATTTGCTAACTAACGGCTTTGTCTTGTTGTATTGTGCTAGTTTACCAAAAGCATCTTCTACTGAAGTTACAGATATTCACACATGCGTATAACTACAGTTGCAGTACAGATTCACCAGCATCTCTTGAGTGTTCACAAACTGGATTTGATATTCCAATATTGTGGATGGCTTATGTACAGTAATAGAAACAGCTGCTAATAGGGCTCCTAGCTATACATGATATATATATATATATATATATATACATACAGGTCCTTCTCAAAAAATTAGCATATTGTGATAAAGTTCATTATTTTCTGTAATGTACTGATAAACATTAGACTTTCATATATTTTAGATTCATTACACACAACTCGAAGTAGTTCAAGCCTTTTATTGTTTTAATATTGATGATTTTGGCATACAGCTCATGAAAACCCAAAATTCCTATCTCAAAAAATTAGCATATTTCATCCGACCAATAAAAGAAAAGTGTTTTTAATACAAAAAAAGTCAACCTTCAAATAATTATGTTCAGTTATGCACTCAATACTTGGTCGGGAATCCTTTTGCAGAAATGACTGCTTCAATGCGGCGTGGCATGGAGGCAATCAGCCTGTGGCACTGCTGAGGTGTTATGGAGGCCCAGGATGCTTCGATAGCGGCCTTAAGCTCATCCAGAGTGTTGGGTCTTGCGTCTCTCAACTTTCTCTTCACAATATCCCACAGATTCTCTATGGGGTTCAGGTCAGGAGAGTTGGCAGGCCAATTGAGCACAGTAATACCATGGTCAGTAAACCATTTACCAGTGGTTTTGGCACTGTGAGCAGGTGCCAGGTCGTGCTGAAAAATGAAATCTTCATCTCCATAAAGCTTTTCAGCAGATGGAAGCATGAAGTGCTCCAAAATCTCCTGATAGCTAGCTGCATTGACCCTGCCCTTGATAAAACACAGTGGACCAACACCAGCAGCTGACATGGCACCCCAGACCATCACTGACTGTGGGTACTTGACACTGGACTTCAGGCATTTTGGCATTTCCCTCTCCCCAGTCTTCCTCCAGACTCTGGCACCTTGATTTCCGAATGACATGCAAAATTTGCTTTCATCCGAAAAAAGTACTTTGGACCACTGAGCAACAGTCCAGTGCTGCTTCTCTGTAGCCCAGGTCAGGCGCTTCTGCCGCTGTTTCTGGTTCAAAAGTGGCTTGACCTGGGGAATGCGGCACCTGTAGCCCATTTCCTGCACACGCCTGTACACGGTGGCTCTGGATGTTTCTACTCCAGACTCAGTCCACTGCTTCCGCAGGTCCCCCAAGGTCTGGAATCGGTCCTTCTCCACAATCTTCCTCAGGGTCCGGTCACCTCTTCTCGTTGTGCAGCGTTTTCTGCCACACTTTTTCCTTCCCACAGACCTCTTGCTTGAGGGTGTCAATGATGGCCTTCTGGACAGCAGTCAGGTCGGCAGTCTTACCCATGATTGCGGTTTTGAGTAATGAACCAGGCTGGGAGTTTTTAAAAGCCTCAGGAATCTTTTGCAGGTGTTTAGAGTTAATTAGTTGATTCAGATGATTAGGTTAATAGCTCGTTTAGAGAACCTTTTCATGATATGCTAATTTTTTGAGATAGGAATTTTGGGTTTTCATGAGCTGTATGCCAAAATCATCAATATTAAAACAATAAAAGGCTTGAACTACTTCGAGTTGTGTGTAATGAATCTAAAATATATGAAAGTCTAATGTTTATCAGTACATTACAGAAAATAATGAACTTTATCACAATATGCTAATTTTTTGAGAAGGACCTGTATATATATATATATATATATATATATATATATATATATATCCATGAGGAATACAGACAGTATTCGAGACATATTCAACTGTAAGAAGCTATGTGAACGGGACAGTTCCAGACTCACACCTGTAAGTAAATGTGGTTGTCACTCCCAAAAACTGACAGTGTGAACATAGCCATTGATCAACACAGTACACTTTTCCACAAATTACCTATGACATTCAAAAAAAAAAAAAAAAAAAAAAAAAAGGAAGCAAGCTTAAAAAAGAAAATGCAGCAGTCTGTTTCAGTCGTCAGTTTTATTTCTTTCTGTTTCAGACAATGATAGAACGGAAAACTCTGTTTCAATCGGGTGAACACCTCAGGAGGAGAAATGGGATGAAGACCTTCTGGAGCAGGAGAAAGGTTTGCTAAGGTCAAACAGAAGACATCTAAACACTAAACTGCTATGTATGGTTTTTGTTGGTGAGTCTTACAAGAATTTAAAGCATCATCTAACATATACTTCCTCAGAGCTGCTTTTCCCTTCTAAAAAAAAAGTTTAAAAACAATAGAAACTATCACAGAATTTGTAATGGTTTTATACTGGTTATAATGGGAATTGTATTGGTTTTAATGGAAACTGTAATGGACCCTGTTGATTTCTACTGGTAATTGGTTGCCTTCTACTGGTGGCTTGTTAAAAATCACTAAATCCTAATGGAATATGTCCAAAACACACTACAGGAAATCATTTTGTAATGGTTTTAATGGTTAAAAGTTGGTTTAGTGGCATTTGTAGTAGAAAAAACTATTAGAAAATCTGTAATGGTTTTTACTTATTTTTTTTATTAGGGCTGATTCAATGTTCAGAGGTTATGTAGGTGTAATAACCAATTAAAAAATCAATTCAAACCGATGTTATTTTGTAAATAAAATGATTATTAATGCAACATACACATGAATGGGGCATTGCATTGAACACTTTCAGAATAAAAAGGTGCACAATATAGTTTGTTTTGTGTTAGTCTAGTTCTGAAACTTCACCCCCCAGTTTCACAGACAAGGCTTAAGCCTAGTCCCAGACTTAAATGTTATTCTAAGATGTTTCAACTAAAAGAAAGATCTTTAAATATCAGTGCCTTTGTTTTGTCTCAAGATGCACACCAGTAATATTTTATTCTTCTAAGACACGTTTATAAAATTTACTTAAATGTACTAATTGAACAATTGCCTAATGCTGGTTTAATCTAAACCCTGTTTGTGAAACCAGGCCTATATGGTAAAAACAAGAAATTGCCTCCAGCCTTTGCTGTTACATCAACACCTCATTGGTGCACTTGGTTACCTTCATCCAAAGACTGGTTAAAGCTAGAGTATAGGCAACTTCACATTGTTAAAATTCACAGACAAAAAGTTGTTATACAGTATTTATTTCACAGATTAACTAAAGCTGGATTACCTCCATTTACATCCAAGAAAGGAACTCAATCTAATACTGCAAGCGAGCAGAATGATGCGACAAAATTAAATTGCTTCCAATGTAATCGACATCAACAAACAAGCAGCACTGTGCGGTTGCATTCTAAACTACTTTGTTGATCATAATGGAACAATATAGTTTTGTTGCAATGCACTGTTTGATTGCAGCATATACTTTGTGGGAAGGAAACAAAAATTACGCTTGTACCAATTTCACAGAGCAACACAACATGTCAAATGAATTAAAACAGATCCAGGATAGATTCTTCTGCTTTCAAAAAACACATACATTTAAGGGTTTTAACTATTAGCGCTAACAACTTAAAAAAAAACACTATTAAAACAACTGATATGACAAAAACAACATAAAAAGCACAAGCTTAATTTTGTAGCATTAAATCAACTAAACCATTTTAATTCATATTTAATGATCTAAACCATGGACTAAGAATCTTTTTTTTTTTTTAACATGGTATATTATATCCAGGCTTCTCAAGAGGATTTTATAGGAGAGTCTATAGCACTTAAGATGATTTGTTAAGTTTAAATGTTGAAGGCCATTGAAATTGCTGCAAGGCAGAATGCTGAGGGCTGCACGGAATACTAGACGGAATCTTCGATCAGACAAAACACTCAGAATGTGACTGAATCTTTAACATTGTTGCACTTCAGCTGCCATCTTCACATGAAGGGGACGATTTACAGTGATTATAGGTTCAAAAATACACAAGAAGCAAACTGGTCTTGGGCTGGTAGTGCAAAAAATGATTTTGCTTAAGGTAACGTTCAAGTGTGGTGGTGTTTTTTCAAATGGCCTCACAAAAAAGTAAAATAAAATTGTGATAAACCAGCACCAGTCAATATCCGATTTCTTTTCTATTTAAGAGTGACGCTCACAAAATCATACCCAGGATCAAATTTTACCCAAAAATCAAAGAATAAAGAAAATTATGTTTTACATATACAAAAAACAAGCCAATTTTAATGACCATTAATGTTTTTCCACCAAATTCTCATTAGTTTAATTTTTAAAATAGTACACTACTTTAAATAGTACAGTTTAACTTATTTCATACTGTATGTTTTTTTATTATTAAATCACCATAAATTATAATCCCTAACACAATTCATGCCATAATGTAGAAATATTTACATTACGATACTAAGGATTGGGGGAAATGTGCTTAATTCTTATGAAAAAAAAACAAAAAACATTTGTTTAGTCCAAAATAGGCTTGATTAATTTTTGAATTTTGAGGAGAAATATGACCTGCACAAGTTCTTGAAAAGATTGAGTGAAATGCGCCCTTAGTTCGATTTTAAAATGATAACTGCCTCAGCAAAACATCCCACCGAATGTTCTTCTAGGAAACCACTGTATACTTGACAAAGAAATTCATAATTAAAAAAAATACATATAAAACATGAAGCATGATATCTGTCATTGCCGAGGGTCCTTCTGCTCTATCCATCTTTAAAGTGAGAGAAGAGCAGGCGGATTGCGTTAAGACGAGAAGAGGCCAGGTTGCACAGCTGAAGTGCCGTTACTGGCTCACCCCAGTCTTCTGCTGCACCGGGACGGGAAGGGGAGCGCAAAGCAGCCATTACTTTTTTAGTGATTGTATAAAGTTCCAAAGGTCTTTGATCACCTGCAAGAAAACATACGGGGGGAGAGAAAGAAGGGGGGAAAAGGATGAGTTGGTGAAGCTGGAACCGAGTTTCTCTGATGTAGCGACTCATTTGGATGCTTAATAATTAGAGCCCTGTGAGTCAGTTTGGACGAAAAGCTCCACATTAGCGGTGCGTCTGGGGTATAACTACAGCGCCGAGCCCAGAGGAAGGGGGTGCAGTCGTTGTACATACCAGAGGGTATGACTAGTGCCTCTCTTTGACAAAGACATGTCTCACACCTCTTTGCCTGCTGCGCTCCCAAAGCCGTTTTTGCTTGAAAACACACTCACACACACACACTCGCACATGCTCCACCCGTTGTACATCTGAGAGGACACCTGCACTGCAAAGTCTGACACGCTCCAGCCTTGTTCCTAGAACAGACGCACAGGGCGCAATGCATCACATAGCTCATAACTCATTACCGACCAAAACACAAAAACATCTAAACTCGGTTCCAAATCCTAGTGAGGTGCCTTGCTGCATAGTTCCTATCTGAAATGAGACCTCATACAGTATCTCACAGAAGTGAGTACACCCCTCACATTTTTGTAGATATATTATCTTTTCACGTGACAACACTGCAGAAATGACACTTCGCTAAAATGTAAAGTAGTGAGTGTACAGCTTGTATAACAGTGTAAATTGGCTGTCCCCTCAAAATAACTCAACACACAGCCATTAATGTCTAAACCGCTGGCCACAAAAGTGAGTACACCCCTAAGTGGAAATGTCCAAATTGGGCCCAATTAGCCATTTTCTCTACCCGCTGTCATGTAACTCATTAGTGTTACAAGGTCTCAGGTGTGAATAGGGAGCAGGTTTGTTAAATTTGGTGTTATTGCTCTTACTCTCTCATACTGGTCACTGGAAGTTCAACATCGGACCTCATGGCAAAGAACTCTCTGAGGATCTGAAAAAAAGAACTGTTGCTTTACATAAAGATGGTGAAGATTGCCAAGATCCTGAAACTGAGCGGTGGCCAAGACCATACAGCGGTTTAACAGGTTGCCATGGTCAACCAAAGAAGTTGAGTGCACATGTTTTGCGTCATATCCAGAGGTTGTGTTTGGGAAATGGATGTATGAGCACTGCCAGCATTGCTGCATAGGTTAAAGGGGTGGGGGGTCAGCCTGTCAGCGCTCAGACCATACGCCACACACTGCATCAAATTGGTCTGCATGGCTGTTGTCCCAAAAGGAAGCCTCTTCTAAAGATGATGCACAAGAAAGCCCACAAACGGTTTGCTGCAGACAAGCAGACTAAGGACATGGATTACTGGAACCATGTCCTGTGGCCTGATGAGACCAAGATAAACTTATTTGGTTCAGATGGTGTCAAGCGTGTGTAGCCGCAACCAGGTGAGGAGTACAAAGACAAGTGTGTCTTGCCTACAGTCAAGCATGGTGGTGGGAGTGTCATGGTCTGGGGCTGCTGGAAAGCTACAGTTCATTGAGGGAACCGCAGGACAGTATTCCAACATGATAACAACCCCAAACACACATCCAAGACGACCACTGCCTTGCTAAAGAAGCTGAGGGTAAAGGTGTTGGACTGGCCAGTCATACCTCAGACTTAAACCCTATTGAGCATCTGTGGGGCATCCTCAAATAGAAGGTGGAGGATGGTCTCTTACATCCACCAGCTCTGTGATGTCGTCAGGGAGGAGTGGAAGAGGACTCCAGTGGCAATCTGTGAAGCTCTGGTGAACTCCATGCCCAAGAGGGATAAGGCAGTGCTGGATAATAATGGTGGCCACACAAAATATTGACACTTTGGGCCCAATTTGGACATTTTCACTTTCACTTTCATTTTCACTTTCAGGGGTGTACTCATACTCATTGTGGCCAGCGGTTAAGACATTAATGGCTGTGTGTTGAGTTATTTTGAGGGGTGAGCAAATTTACACTGTTATACAAGCTGTACACTCACTACTTTACATTGTAGCAAAGTGTCATTTCTTTAGTGTTGTCACATGAAAAGATATAATAAAATATTTACAAAAATGTGAGGGGTGTACTCACTTCTGTGAGACACTATAAGTGACCTGGAAACATCTTCATAGGCTTCAAATAGTGCTCCTCAATTTAAGCGCACTGGAGACTTGACTCAGTTAAATTGCTAACAATGTAAAAGTATATAAATACAAAACACAAAAATTGGATACAAAAATAGGTGTTGAATGAAATATAAGAATATTTACAATCAACACATTCTAATCTTTTACAGTGGCTGTTTCTTCTGTTTTCCCATGTCTACTACGAATAGTGGTCGACTGATTAGACAGTAAACAAATGAAAAATTCTCAGTTGAAATTAGGCCTACCCACTATTAAGCTTACTAAAACTTTAAATATCATTGTTGGTTTCAACAGATAACAAAAATCTTAGTAAATAACACTTAACTGCTTTTTAAATTTTTGGTTGTGGGACAGCAGTTTGCACCAATTCTGTAGAATGGCCCATATAAAACATCTGCACAAAACAAAAACAGCAGATGGACTGAATGAGAACGCTAATTCTCTCTCTGACAGCAGGTTGTGCTTATGGAACAGCAGCGATAAAGTGTTTTCTTATTTACTTTTAAATCCTACATTAATATCCTTTATATGGAGGTAAGATGAAACAAAAATATAATCTAAACTTTTCTGAAGATTCAGTCAGTTCCCCTCAGATATATTCAAATAAGCACCCACCCTTAATTCAAAATTTAGGGTTTCTTCCAATATTTTGAGTGAGCTTGATCTGCCTGCTATTCTCCTCTTTCCATTCATCTTCAGCGTATCTGACTTCTGTTAACGCCTGTTTACAGTTAGTTTATTTGCCCAGTTAAAGAATTAGTTGTGTTATTAATAGTTATCTAACCATTAGTAAGAATTGTATGCAGTTAACACGAATCTCCACTAAATTCACAATGCTGTCTACATTTCTTAGTCACTTGCCAGTATACTTTTTTTTTTTTTTTTTTTTTTTTTTTTTTTAAACCGGTTTACCACCCAGCACTAATACTCTAATCTTTAAGAAATAATCATAAGAAATATCACCAGCAACTATCTACAATGCCTTTTAAAATGATGTTTAGGCATGCAGCGCGCTAGGTTTTAAACCAGCAGACAATGGGAAAAATAAATAATGGCATAATGTACTACTTGTACTACCTACAAACTGATTTTTATAATGAAAAAATGGTAATGTATATGTAAAACATGAATGCAAGTTGCTTTGGATAAAAGCATCTGCCAAAAGAACAAATTTAAATTTAAAATGTGCTTAAATTAATAAAAAATAAGATCACAACGAAAAAATATTAGGGTACAGTGAGACCTGGATGTTTTTTGTAAGATCCACCCCATTGGTACCACTAACACACACACACAGACACTCACACTGACATTTGCACTCTCTCATGAGTAATTCATCCTGAGAAAAGAGGAGCTACAGCAGACATGATAGTGCGCTTTAGTTAAAAGAGAGATTTTTCTTTTTTGACCCAAACGTGGCCATTTGTGAGGGCTGCTTTAGACTACTGCAATATTTTAGGTCAACACCCAGCCTGACACAAACTACTGCAAAAAGCCCTAGACTAAAAGAGACAGCGAGAGAGGTATGAGTGAAGGAGGGATTTAAATCAGAGCTAAAGATGTCAGGCGTGACAGCTCCCTCCTGTTCTTTTGAATGCCAAGAGGTCAATCAGTACGTATTTCACTTGCTGATAAAAAAAAAAGAGCGTAAGGAACATTTCAGTATGCCACCCCCCAACCGGCCCACTAAGACAAAAGATGCCTAAAATATACTCAAATTCAAGTATTTGAACATAGATGTGAATATTTCAATTGTTTTTAAACTAGCGCATCCATGTTGGCACAAACATTTCAAAGTAGCTCTATTGCCCTCTTGAGGCAGGGTTACTATGGTAACTGATGGTACATTTACATGACAACAAAGTCTTTCCTTTGTATTTTTGAAAGGTTTAGCATACAACGCTGTCAAAACGACCGCATTTATTTCCTGAAAGCGACTAAAAACGTATTATACATGCCAGGCCAGTAGATGACAATATCACTTAACATAATGGTCACCATATTTGCAAACTTGCATCTTTGTTGTTTACCCAACACCATTGTTGTGTAATTAAGCTTTTTTTTCATTTTTAGTTAAAAATAGTGTTATGTAAATGCCCGCTTAACCTAGAATCATAAAAAAGCAGTGACTTTTTGATTCGATCGACCCGAGTTCGAATCCACCTTTTGCTAAACTCGCTCTTCTCCCTTGTCACATCACATACCAGTTTCGAAATATACAGTGGGTACGGAAAATATTCAGACCCCCTTCAATTTTTCACACTTTTTTATATTGCAGCCATTTGCTAAAATCATTTAAGTTCATTTTTTTCCTCATTAATGTACACACAGCACCCCCATATTGACAGAAAAACACAGAATTGTTGACATTTTTGCAGATTTATTAAAAAAGAAAAACTGAAATATCACATGGTCCTAAGTATTCAGACCCTTTGCTGTGACACTCATGTATTTAACTCAGGTGATGTCAATTTCTTTCGATCATCCTTGAGATGGTTCTACACCTTCATTTGAGTCCAGCTGTGTTTGATTATACTGATTGGACTTGATTAGGAAAGCCACACACCTGTCTATATAAGACCTTACAGCTCACAGTGCATGTCAGAGCAAATGAGAATCATGAGGTCAAAGGAACTGCCTGAAGAAAATCAGGCACTGCTCATCACCTGTCCAATACAGTGAAGCATGGTGGTGGCAGCATTTGATTTGACACTTTGACCTGACCATGTTTTGTTACATACCTTTCTATCAACGTTATCTGACATTATCAAGATGAATTTGTTCTGACACAATTTAACTCTTGAGTTCTTATCATATTTATTATAATTTTTTTTTAACTACGAATAAACTGATAATGTGAAAAATGTTGAAGGTGTCTGAATACATTTTGGTTTGACTGTATTAAAGAAAACTAATATAAATGATACAAACACAACAAACAACACTAAAACTTACTAAATATTAAAAGCATGAAACAAAAACTAATTCAACATTTTAATAAAAACTATATTAGTATCTCAGTGATACTAACATGACACTACCTTGAGGTTTGTTACTTTCTAACAATGCAAGAACACACTGGACGTAGTTAAGTTTGCCTTCACATAATAAAGTACATTTCAAGCCTGATGCTTTTGTATCTCTCCGCCGGCTGAGGAATGTCTCATTTTCTGAGCTGAAGAGTGTCTTAATCTTTTAAGTGGACATTTCTTACATAAAAGACCTCTTAAAAGTGATGATACATTTTTTCAGGGCCATGCATGTTTTTATGCAATGTATGAACGCTACAAATACTCCAGCCAGAGGGTGACAGTGCTTTATGAAAGCAACGATACTCACTTGTTTATCGGAGATCTTGAAACAGCTTTTAGCGTAGTTCTCAAACTTCTGTTCCGTCTTTGGAAGTGGCCTCCCCTGTTTCAGAGAAACACATTTTTGTAGAAATGAAATGGCCCTTTTTCATCACTTGTGTCTCTCTGCTAAGTGTTGAGATCATCCTGACTCGGAGCCAGCGCGCTGCTGCTGTGATGAACAGGGTGAGTCGTTGGGTGTTGGACGCACTTCAGTGAACTCACATTTTTTGTGGCCTTTACAGTAATTCCAGTTCCCCTTATCTACAACAGACCGAATGAAATCACACCAACACAAATCATCATATCTGCTCAACACAATCCATCCGCCGTATCCTTCCAGTTTTAAGCTAGATATTACAGCACAACATGCTATTCATCTCGCTCTCCTGTTTCTGCCGTTTTTAAGAAGCGCACAGCTCGAGTAAAGATGTCCTTAGAGAAACATTACACGTTTTTATCAACCTGCTGTAAACTGTCACAGACAATAATTTACTAGTCAGTCTCATATGTACACTACTATTCAAAAGTCTGGGGGTCAGTAAGATCTTTTTTTTTTTGTTGTTTAAAGAAATGAATACTTAAATGTAATTAAAATGTAACAAAAGATTTCAATTTCAAATAAATGTCATATCCATAATCAATAATCATAGTTTCAACAAAAAACTAAGTCTCAAAATGGTTTTCAACATTGATACTAAAAAAAACTGAGCCACAAATCATCATATTAGAATGATTTCTGAAGGATCATGTGACACTGAAGACTGGAGCAATGATGCTGAAAATTCAGCTTTGCGTCACTGGAATAAATTACATTTTAAAATATATTCAAATAACAATCAGTTATTTTAAATTGCAATAATATTTCACAATATTACTATTTTTACTGTTTTTCTGATCAAATAAATGCCGTCTTGGTAAGTTTAAGACTATATTCAACATAAGATTTCTTTCAAAAACATTAAACCCCAAACTTTTGAGCAATGATGTATGTGGTGTAGGAGTTTTGCATATAGCTGAGGTTAAAAGTTTACATACACATTGCAGATTCTGCAAAATGTTTATTATTTTAACAAATTAAGAAGGATCTTACAAAATGCATGCTATTTTTTATTTAGTACTGACCTGAATAAAACAATAAAAAAAAAGTTTATAAATAGTTTCGAATTTATAAAAATGATCATGTTCAAAAGTTTACAAACACTTGATTCTTAATACCATGTTGTTACCTGAATTATTCATAGCTGGGTTTTTTTTTTTTTTTTGTGATGGTTGTTCATGAGTCCTTTGTTTGTCCTGAACAGTTACTTTGCCTGCTGTTCTTCAGAAAAATCCTTTAGGTTCCACAAATTATGTTTTTTCTGCATTTTTTGTGTATTTGAACCCTTTCCAACAATGACTGTATGATTTTGAGATTCATCTTTTCACACTGAGGACAACTGAGGGACTGATATGCAACTATCTAAGCATTAAGAGCCAGATAAGGGTAAATTTAACTTATTTTGTCTTCTGGGAAACATGTAAGTATCTTCTGTAGTTTCTAAAGGGCAGAACTAAATGAAAAAATATATATTTATATATTTAGACAAAATAAGAAAAATTTACATATCTTCATTCTGTTCAAAAGTTTTCACCCCCAGCTCTTAATGCATCGTTTTTTCCTTCTGGAGCATCAGTGAGTATTTAAAACTCCTGTAATAGTTGCATATGAGTCCCTAAGTTGTCTTCAGTGTTAGAAGATGGATCATACAGAAAACAACGACAGTCATTGTTGGAAAGGGTTTAAATACACAAAAAATGCTGAAAAACCAAAGAATTTGTGGGACCTGAAGGATTTTTCTGAAGAACAGCAGGCAGTTTAGCTGTTCAGGACAAACTAGGGCCTCATGAACAACTATCAAACTAAACTAAAAAAAAAACACAGCTGTGGATCATTCTGGTAACAACACAGTATTAAGAATCAAGCGTATGTAAACTTTTGAACAGGGTAATTTTTTTTAGAAATTCAACTAACTTTTGACCTTTTGATGTTTTACTAGCTGAGGAATGAATCGCAGCTTGTTTTCGACAGTATATCACACATGCGGTAACTTCACATTAAGAAAAAAATCCTATTATAGCATCACTGCATGGTGATGCAGTCATTTAACATTTAAAGGATCAGGACCTCTTTCAAAAACACTGCCATGTAATGAGAGACTCACAAAGCTCAGGAGGCTCTCATGGATCTGAGGATGTAAGGATGAAAAGGGTTAGCAGTCAGGGGTGCTGAGCGAATTCATGCATTTGAGAACTGATTGAGGAAGTGAGCAGGTAGAATTAGAAAGACTGGATAATCCTGATATGATGAAGTCATGTAGCTGGTCATTCCCCCTCCGGACTTTAATGCAGACACCTCATTAACATTTGACCATCTCATCATCTGCTAAGTCGCCTTACTTATTACTGTTAACACACAGCATGTGTGTATGTTTGTTTGTATGCATGTCAGAGCTAAAGCATGTGTGTGATTACAGAAAAGAAATGCATCCACATGTAGCAGAGAGACAAATATCAATGTGAAAGGGAATACGTTGAGTATTTGTACCTCTTTAGCTGCTGTTGAAAGTTTGCTTTTGACATCATTCAGGTTGGGAGTGTTGGGAGACTTCCCAGAAGGCCCTGCTGCAGACTTGTCTTTTACTTTCTGCGGGGTCTGAAAAATAAGAAAAATTCTGTTAATCTGGAACAGTAAAGCTCTGTAAAGCTCAAATTAAGTCAAGTAGCTTTTATTTTTTTAACAAAAAATAACAGAATTAATTATGGAAATGCGGTTCAATGTTGATTCAGTTGAGATCAATAACAGTACTGATGTTGCAAAATTTGTCAATTATGAACAAATCAGTGTAAAGCATCTCTACAGCAGATAGCAGAGTCTTCAATTAGTTCAAGTTCTGTTTTTGTCCGGTAGCGTCAGATATGTTAGATATCGATAATAAAAGGCCATGTACAATAATAAAAAAAATATATTTTCATTCGTCACATAAACCGGCAGGCTCCTTGACCCATTTAGCCTTAATAACCAGCGGCCTAGTCCATCCTATAGACTTCTTCACTAATGACAGCACTCTTTGACAAATTTGGAGGGGTACAAATGATCCTTTTATTGCTTCCATGCAGAAGAAGACAATCCCGAAGCTCTTAGATGTGGTGGGGGGACGGGACGCTCTGCCAAGAGGAGGAATAAATGACTTGATGTTCAGTGACAAGACTATAATTTCCAAACACCCTCATGTTATACACAGATCAATAACCTAATGTATCAGAACCATTACAACGATTACACACTGCACTGTGGCTACAAAAACACTTTTAACTATATTAGTGTCCATATAGGATGATAACCAAGGACTCATATGTAGCTTCACTTTTCAGTCATTTTTGCAATTTGACTTTTTTGTAAGAAAAAAGATGGTTTCAGAGCAACAGAACATCAAATTTAAATGAATATTTAATGGCTACAGTGCTTACTTCTCAAAAAAAAAAAAAAACAAAAAAAAAACATAATAGGAAAAAGAGCAAATGTATAAATTATTGGTTTCAACCATATGCCATTTTTATTGTGTTTTATTGCCATGCATACTCTTATAAATGCATGTCGAAGACTGACAGGGAATAGAAGAAATTGTTGAATAAAGTTGTTCTTTTTGTTTTCTTTGCACACAAAAAGTATTCTCGTAGCCTCATAATATTTAGGCTGAACCACTGACATCACAGAGTATTTTAATCGTTGTCTTTACTGCCTTTCTAGGCTTTGAACGTGTAATTTGCGTTGATGTCTATGCAGGGTCAGAAAGCTCTCAGATTTCATCAAAAATATCTTACAGGTTTGGAACTACATGAGGGTGAGTAATTAATGACAGAATTTTCATTTTTGAGTAAACTATCCATTCAATGCGATACTTATTTGTGCTCATACATAAATGTAGGCCAAAAAATCTGTAATAGTACTAACAAAATGAATGCGTTTTAAATACACAATAATCTGGTTTATACATTTATTCTAAATAAATTTAGTTTCAACTTATACTTCAACTAACTAAAATATTGCTTTTTTCATATATTTTAGCCATATTTTATGGATGCTATTTGTAAATAATTGCTTTCACATGAACAGATGTATGCTGATTCTGAGCCATGTGAATAAACGCACTTTGGGAAATGATTGTTTCAATAAAATCAAATAGATGCAAGTTATTAATATGAACTATGTCATGATTTTTGCCCGGGTGCCTGTTTCTTACCTGTTTCATTTATGACTGACTGACAACTATGCATCACATTAAGGTTAGGCGTTTAATGTTAAAACTATGTCCAGCTGAGGTCAAAAGTTTACACACACACAGCAGGATCTGCAAAATGTTAATTATTTTACCAAAATATGAGGGATCATACAAAATGCATGTTATTTTTTATTTAGTACTGACCTAAATAAGATATTTCACGTAAAAGATATTTATATATAGTCCATGAGAGAAAATAATAGTTGAATATAAAATTGACCCAGTTCAAACGGTTACATACACTTCATTCTTATTACTGTGTTGTTACCTGAATGTTTTTTTTTTGTTTGTTTGTTTAGTGATAGTTGTTTGTGAGTTCCTTGTTTGTCTTGAACAGTTAAACTGCCTGCTGTTCTTCAGAAACCCACAAATTCTTTAGTTTTTCAACATTTTTGTGTATTTGAACCCTTTCCAACATTGACTGTATGATTTTGAGAGCCATCTTTTTACACTGAGGACAACGGAGGGACTATGCAACTATTACAGAAGGTTTAAATGCTCACTGATGCTCCAGAAGGAAAAACCATGCATTAAGAGCCAGGGGTGTAAACTTTTGAACAGAATGTAGATGTGTATTTTTCTTATTTTGCCTAAATATCAGATTTTTTTTTTTTTCATTTAGTACTGCCCTTCAAAAGCTACAGAACATACATGTTTCCCAGAAGACAAAATAAGTTACATTTACCCTGATCTTCAAATTCAAACAGTCATTGTTGGAAAGGGTACAAATACACAAAAATGCTGAAAAACCAAAGAATTTGTGGGATGTGAAGGATTTTTCCTGAAGAACAGCAGGCAGTTTAACTGTTCAGAACAAACAAGGGACAGCTGTGGATCATTCAGGTAACAACACAGTATTAAGAATCAAGAATCAAACCTTCGAACTGTGTAATTTTTATAAATTCAACTATTATTTTCTCTAGTGGACTATATGTAAACATCATTTATGTGAAACATCTTATTCAGGTCAGTACTAAATAAAAAAAATAACATGCATTTTGTATTAACCCTCTTATTTTGGTAAAATAAATAACATTTTGCAGATTCTGCAAGGTACATGTAAATATTTGACTTCAACTGTAATTTTATATTTAAATACCTAAGTCTTAAATGTGGTTTTGAGTGTCCCTGTGAAGGATTTTTCAGGTTTTGGACACAGTTGATGTTTGAAGTCAGTTTACCTCAAGTACACACAGGTGCTGTAGCAGATGCTGGAAGCATGTCCTGTGACCGCTTGTGATCGTGTTTCGCAGGGCGGGACTCTGATTTTCGTGACTACATCGGATGGTAATTTTCTTTTAAAGCCAGCAAAGTTTACCAGGTGTAAACGGGGTCTGTGTTGGTGCTTTGAAAGGAAAATATTTTACGTGCTCGCTGATGCTCTGTCACAGTATAAAAGGTCTGAGAGATTGTGAGGGCAAATGTCTGTATTATTACAGCTTCACTAAAGAATCCGGTGTCCACCCTATAAAAGAGCACGTCTGTGTTTGTGTGTACTCATTGGGCACAGGTGTGTGTCCAGCTTTCAGCAGAAAGATACTATCCCTCTGCAGACTGATATAAGCTCTCTCTCACACACACAGACGCAGACACATACACACTGGCCTGTCCAAGCATGCAGCCCAGCCAGGAATCCACACTGATTGTAGGGTTACACTGATGGACAGAGACCTGTTTTACACAGTAAGTAAAAAGATGGAAATAGAAGGAAGAAATTCAAATGACCTCAGAGCCCTTTAAAGTGAACCAAACTGAGACCATCTTGAGGGGTGGCATGATTATTGCATGTCGGCTCTCTATTCCTCTTTTTAAAAAGTTAGGGTTAAAAAAATAAATAAAAAGAAAATAAAACAAATATTAAACAAACAGCTTACACTTGAAAATTAGCATCAAATCAAATAAGATGAAGTACTGAAATTAATAAAACTGAAATAAACTAAAGCTACACGTATAAATACATATAAATTTTTACATTTTACCTTTATTAAAACTTGACCTAAAATTAAAATGAAAACTACAAATATAAAATTAAAGTTAATTCAAAATATTAACATATATATGAACAAATACTACGAGCGCATATGAATAATGCTAAAGTCAATTCTGGACCAAAATCAAAAATTCTCAATGCAAACAAAAACATTTTAATAATTATTTATTATTTTATTAAATATTATAAATACTGAGTTTAACAAATACAAGCCAATAAAATTAGTTTAACAATTAAATTGGACAGAAAATAATATATTAATATTAAATATCAATAAATTGTTTTTTATTCAGTTCCATGCAACAGAATCGGATTTAAAATAATGTTTTTTGTTGTGCAATTATTCAAATAATGTATAGTTTTAATTTTCGGTCTGTGAAATTTCAGTGCATCCCTAAGAATAACACTATATTAACACTACCAGTCAAAAAATTTGAACAGTAAGATTTTTATTGTTTTTTGTTTTTTTTTAAGTCTCTTCTGCTCACCAAGCCTGCATTTATTCAATCCAAAGTACAGCAAAAACAGTAAATGATCCTTCATCAGTAAAGGATCCACATGATCCTTCAGAAATCATTCAAATATTATTATTTTCTGCTGAAAAAAAAAACCAAAACATTTATTATTATTATTATTATTATTATTGTTATGTTGAAAGCAGCTGAGTAGATTTTTTTTCAGGTTTCTTTGATGAATAGAAAGTTCAGAAGAACAGCATTTATCTGAAATAGAAATCTTTTGTAACATTATAAATGTCTTTATCATCACTTTTGATCAATTTAAAGCATCCTTGCTAAATAAAAATATTAATTTCTATTATTTATTTCAATTATTTTATATTCTTTATTTTAAATCTTTTGAATAGTATAGAGTATAATCTTACATTTAATTCAGATAAATGCTGATCTTTGGATCTTTCTATTATTTTTTTTAAATATTGATAATAATAATAATAATAATAATTATATATATATATATATATATATATATATATAAAATTCAATTACTTTATAAATTACATTATACATATATTCAAATAGAAAAACAGTTTACTTTGGAAATAATTGCAGGCTTGATGAGCAGAAGAGACTTAAATTAAACTTTCCTACTAAGTCCTACTAATAAAACAATGACTGAACCCGAGTCCACTTTTAAGGCCAAATACAGTGTGAAAACAAAAAAAAAGTTTCTTGGTCTGAGTTTGGTTCTTTCAAAAAAGTAAAAACACCACAATACCAAAGCATCTCTAGGCGCATCACGACATGCATCGTGCACCAATTCAGCTTCAAAGCGAACAGGTAAACATCCCTCAAGAAACCTCTAGAACTTTTGGCCCTGCTAGATTAAAGAAGAAAGTGAAGGAGGAACATAAAGTAACGGACAATGTCTTCCAGTCTTTCTTTGTAAGAACAAAATAAATAATCCCCTTTTCCTCTGTAGCGATTGACGAGCATGCGATAGATCAAAAGGTATCAGATTAAAGGACAAATGCACTCACAACACACACACACACACACACACACACACACACAGGACTGGCAGAAGGCCAGAGAGGCCCGGTGTGGTGCAGTCATTATATAGCTGGGCGTTTTTGTGTGTTGGGAAAGGACAGCTGTAGAGTTAAGACAGCTGACAGACAGAGAGTGCAGCGAGCTTTTTAATCTACGCCAGACACTGATTACAGATGCCAGGGGAAGGCACTTAATCATTAGCACGCTAGCATTTGATGTAATCAGCTGTCCTCAATACACACAAACACAAACGCCACTCCACTGAGCCATAATCGAGCGGGTAACTACAAAACTTTACTGACCTTTACGAACGATCTTGTGCATTGTTCGCAGCTCTATTACACTAATGCAGTTTTTATGTATTTTAGGACAGGTAATGGTCTCAGCAGCCTAATAGGAATTGACTTTACAAGTGTTTATACAGTCATCATCTCAGGCTCTCCTCAGCGTCCACTGTCAAAGCTACTATAGCGTGCTCTGGCAGAGTTTTGACTAAAGGCATAACAACTCATTAAAGCACACAACAGCTCAGCCACTTCATTTTCTCATTGTGACTGAAATGGAATTCTATTTCATGGCATTAGGAATGGCAGGGAATGCATGAACTCATAAAACGTATACCTTAAATGCAATGCAAATGCAAGACACTTTGGATAAACGTGTCGGCCAAATGCATAAATGTAAATACACTACCTAATACTAATGCTGACTTTTTCTCATATTATTTATAATATGTAATATTGTGAATATTATCACAATAATATTATTACAATAATAATGTAATTTATTCCTGTGGTAAAAGCTGAATTTTCAGCATCATTACTCCAGGTTTTAGTGTCACTTAACATATTCAGCAATTATTTTAACGATTAACTGTGTAATCAGTCGATTATTTTTTTTAACAATTAATTGAGTAATCAGCCGATTGTTCTACCGATTGAGTAATCAGTCAATTGTTTGAGGATTAATCAAGCAATCTGACGGATTATTGTAGTGATTAATCGGGTAATCAGATAATTATATATATATTTTTTTTTTCTTTTTTTTTTGTGTGTGTGGTAATAAACATAGACCTAAGAGAACAATAGCCTTTAAAATGACTTAAAATACATATATAATAGCAATGAGACAATAATAATTAATAATTATAAACATTTATTAGGCCTATTTTTAGTGCACCAGCCACCCAATAATAGCAATAAGCTTTGTGCTTTTGGTACTTTTAATATAAAACAAAGTCTCTTTTAAAATCAGTTTTATACCAGTTTTATACTAAAATACAAATATGATACTGTTCTCTTTGTGAAAATTCCACCACCTACTCTGCAAAAACCTATGTGGTATCCAAACTTTCATTCCTCAAATCTATTTAACTAAAAACAACAATAAAATATTCTAAAGGCTGAAGTGGATAATAATTTTGTGCTTTGTTGCTTTTAATATAACAGCTCAGCTTTCAAATTTTGTCAGTTTTATCATGAAATACAAATTATAAATGTGTTTTCCCTCTTTATTTCAAGTTTATAGCACAATAAATATGAAGGAACATCAGAAAGAATGGAAAAAAAACAGAATAGCCTAATTTAATGAAACAAATGTCTCATTGTAATCAAAAAAGATTCACATGTCGCTTAAACTGAGGTGAATACAGTAATCTGTCACGCCACATTAAAGAGTGTGAAAAACACATTATTCTGTAATAGACATATTGTTTGCATTTTGCTATAAAACTGACAGATTTTGAAAGCTGAGATTTTGGAATATCTCCTGGTGCCCCCAATCCAGGCCATTCACATGCACAATAGGCTAGTGTCACGAGCGCGGTCTCTGTGGCGCCCTCCTACTCACGCCGGCGGGAAACCTCTCCGGAATATTAGTCCCGTTCACTCCATTTCCCATAAGCCCCGTCCCTAGCGGCCTTCCGCTTCCGGGACGCTCACCCCTGGCGGCCATTTTCCTCCCCTTTATAACGGCCGCCATTACGCACGCCGGACGCGAAGTTTTGATTTGCCTCGGCGTCATCTCTAAGCGTTTCTCTCACTACTGGATTACCTATTGTTATCGACTCGGACTGCCCCTCACGTGTGACCGTCTTCTGCCTACCCTTGCGACCCCCTTGCTTCGTTATTGGATTACCCTGGACTGCTAGTGGCCCCGACCCTCTTTGCCTGGACTCTGACCATTCTCTGCCTCGCCCACGTCACACCTGTCTGCCGTTGTCGACCCTTTTGCCAGTTAACACTTTGAGTTTGTTGTCTGATTTAATAAACCGTTTGCATATGGATCAACCGCCTCCTGTCTCGTCATCACAGAAAACTTCGCCAGCGACCGATCCAGCAACGGTACAGCAGCTCACCACGGAGCTCTCAGCCCAAGCCACGGTATTGGCGGTCCACCAACGCCAACTCGACCGCCTTACCGCTCTCACGGAGGATCTTGTTAAAGCTCTACAAGCCCTCCAGCTGCCTATTCAGACAACGCCGAGCCATCCTTTACCGGCCGCACCTGCGGCTGCCGCCGCCGTCACGAGCGCCGCCGTCATGACGCCTCCCGCCGCGATACCAGCTACCACCAGTCCACGCCTGGCCTTCCCGGAGAAGTTCGACGGATCCCCGGATAAATGTAAGGGCTTTCTATTGCAATGCTCTCTGTTTGTAAACCAACAGCCACATTTATACCCCAATGACGATTCACGCATTGCTTTCGTTTGTTCACTTCTAACCGGGAGGGCGTTGGACTGGGCCACGGCGGTGTGGGATCATACCAGGCCAGTTTTCCCGTCTTTTGCCGTTTTTCTTCAGCGCTTCCAGGAAGTCTTTCAGCCATCTACGGCTGGTGGGGATGCTGGGGAACAACTGTTGTCCCTACGGCAGGGGAATCGCACGGCGGCGGATTACGCGCTCAGCTTCAGGACCCTGGCCGCCCAGAACGGCTTCAACGATGTTCCCCTGAAGTTACTATACCGCAAGGGACTCAACTCGGATCTCCAAGCTGAGCTAGCCTGCCGGGACGAGGGAGCCTCCCTGGATCAATTCATCGATCTGTCCATCCGTCTCGACACCCTCATACGAGCCAGAAGACCACCCCGGACCACCCGCAACACTAGTCTCTCTACCTGGACCACCCCAGTTACCGCTGAGGCCGCCCCGGAGCCTATGCAGATTGGTACCACTCGCCTGACCCTCGAGGAGAGAGAGCGTCGGCTTAAGAACAACCTCTGCCTGTACTGCGGCCAGGCAGGCCACATCCGGGCCAACTGTCCCACACGTCCGCCTGCCAGAAACCCTTTGGTGAGTAACCATTCCACATCCTACAATCGTTTCGAAATCCCAGTAACCCTCAGTTTCGATAATCACTCCATCGTGACCACCGCCCTCGTCGACTCGGGGGCGGCTGGAAATTTTATTGACTCTGTCTTTGCCCGTGCTCACCACTTACCCATCCTTTCTTGTACCCCACATGTGGCAGTGGCCGCCCTCGATGGGCGGCCGCTAGGCTCCAGACGCATCAACCACACCACCCAGGACCTCTCTCTCCTCACCAACCATAACCACCAGGAAACCATTCGGCTATTCATCATCTCGGCGCCTCAGACTCCCCTCATCCTGGGATACCCCTGGCTCCGGCTCCACAGTCCCACCATCTCTTGGGCCCAACACACGATCACCCAGTGGTCCGACTACTGTCACTAGCACTGTCTTCGTCCTCCTGCGTGTCAACCATCCTCTCCCAGCGGCTCGACCACAGACCTTCCCGAGGCTCTGCCTGCTGAGTACCAGGACCTTCGGATGGCTTTCAGTAAGTCAAGGGCTTCAAGCCTTCCTCCACACCGACCCGGGGATTGCGCCATCGACCTCCTACCTGGAGCGATTCCACCTAAGGGCCGGATATTCCCCCTATCTCAGCCCGAATCAGAGGCCATGAAAGAATACATCCAGGAGGAGCTCAAGAAGGGATTCATTCGTCCATCCACTTCCCCCGCATCCGCGGGCTTCTTCTTCGTGAAAAAGAAAGATGGCGGCCTCCGTCCTTGCATCGACTACCGAGGTCTGAATGAGGTCACTATTAAGTACAGGTATCCTCTTCCACTCGTACCCTCAGCCCTAGAACATCTGCGCACTGCTCGTTACTTTACCAAACTAGATCTGCGCAGTGCTTATAATCTAATTCGTATACGAGAGGGTGACGAGTGGAAGACGGCTTTTTCGACCTCTGCTGGACACTATGAGTACCTCGTTATGCCCTTTGGCCTCTCCAATAGTCCCTCCTGTTTCCAGGCCTTCATTAACGAGACTTTCAGAGACATGCTTAACCGCTGGGTGATTGTGTACATCGACGACATCCTGATATACTCAGAAACCCGGGAGGACCATGTCAGGCACGTCAGAGCCGTGCTCCAGCGCCTCATCCAGCACCAGCTCTACGCAAAAGCAGAGAAGTGTGAGTTTCATCAATCCTCCATATCCTTCCTGGGCTACGTTATCAGCCCAGAGGGCGTGGCTATGGACGACCAGAAGGTAAACGCCGTACTCAAATGGCCGCGCCCCAACACCCTGAAGGAGCTACAGCGTTTCCTGGGCTTCGCCAACTTCTACAGGAGGTTTATTCGTAACTTCAGCTCTGTGGCCGCACCCCTCACTGCCCTCGTCCGGAAGGGTACTCACCGTCTCTCCTGGTCCCCTCCGGCTCTGACTGCCTTCGAGGATCTCAAGCATCGCTTCACCTCGGCTCCCATCTTGCATCACCCCGACCCAGAACAGGAGTTTGTGGTAGAGGTCGACGCCACCAACACCGGCATTGGGGCTGTTCTGTCGCAACGCCACGGAGATCCCCCCAAGCTGTTCCCATGCGCCTTTCTCTCCCACAAACTCTCCCCAGCTGAACGCAACTATGACGTGGGCAATCGGGAGCTTCTGGCCATCAAAACAGCCCTGGAGGAGTGGCGGCACTGGCTGGAGGGGGCTAAACTTCCTTTCACCGTGCTCACTGACCACCGCAATCTGGAATATCTTCGCGCCGCCAAACGACTCAACCACCGTCAAGCCAGATGGGCTCTGTTCTTCACACGGTTCAACTTCCATGTGACTTATCGTCCTGGCACCCAGAATACTAAAGCCGACGCCCTGTCTCGGATCCACGACTCCAGCCCTCTGGCCACAGCCCCGGAAAGCATCCTTCCAGCCTCCATCATCGTTGGCCCCGTGCTTTGGGACTTAACCACTGAAATCTCCGAGGCTCACTCCTTAGAACCCCCCCCTCCCAATTGCCCTCCCAATCTTACCTACGTACCCACACCACTCCGCCAACGTGTCCTGGATTTGGTTCACTGCCTGCCCAGCTCAGGTCACCCAGGCATCACAGCTACTTTACACCTTCTCTCAAACCGCTTCTGGTGGCCTTCGCTCCGGTCTGATGTTATCCTCTTCATTAAGAACTGTCCCACTTGCAACACTGCCAAGGTTCCTCGTCAGCTCCCCGCCGGCCTTCTGCAACCCCTGCCCACGCCTCAACGCCTGTGGTCCCACATCTGTATCGACTTCCTCACTGACCTCCCACCCTCTCAAGGTAACACCACCATTCTCACCATTATTGATCGTTTTTCTAAAGGCTGTCGTCTGGTTCCTCTACCCAAACTCCCCACAGCTTTAGAGACGGCTGAGGCGCTATGCAACACTGTGTTTCGCTTCTATGGACTGCCTGAGGACATTGTCTCCGACCGCGGACCCCAGTTTACATCCCGCCTCTGGAACACCTTCTGCCGCCTGCTGGGCATCAACGTAAGCCTCACTTCTGGATACCACCCTCAAGCCAATGGTCAGGTAGAGAGACTGAACCAGGAGTTGACCCGCTTCCTCCGTTCCTACTGTCACAACCATCAAGAGGACTGGAGCCGATTCCTTCTATGGGCCGAATATGCTCAGAACTCTCTCCGTAAGCCAACCACTAACCTCACCCCTTTTCAGTGTACCCTAGGCTTCCAGCCTCCCCTCTTCCCATGGTCGGGGGAACCTTCCGACCTTCCTGCGGTCAACTCCTGGTTCCAACGAAGCGAGGAAACCTGGAACCTGGCCCATGTGCACCTACAGAGAGCCATCCGTCGCACCGCCACTCAGGCCAATCGTCATCGTAGACCCGGTCCGTCCTACGCCCCGGGACAGTGGGTGTGGCTTTCCACTCGGGACCTCCGCCTCAAGCTCCCCTGCAAAAAATTAAACCCCAGGTACGTGGGCCCTTTCAAGATTCTTAGACAAATCACCCCTGTTTCTTTCCGTTTGGACCTTCCTGCTCAGTACAAAATCTCACCCACGTTTCATATCTCTCTCCTTAAACCCGCTGGTCCCCCGAGAGGAGAGGTGAACCTAGACGAGACCGCCACACAGAGGGACACCCCCCTCCTGGTCGACGGCGGGGAGGTTTACCAGGTCAACACGCTCCTGGACTCCAGACGTCGGGGGGGCCGTCTACAGTACCTTGTCGACTGGGAGGGCTTCGGCCCGGAGGAAAGATCTTGGGTCCCAGCTGCGGACATCCTGGACCCAGCCCTCACCGCCGAATTCCACCTCGCCCACCCAGATCGCCCAGCCCCCCGAGGTAGGGGTCGACCCCGACGTCATCCACCTCCTCGCGCCAGGAGTCGCTCGCAGGGGGGGGGGCTCTGTCACGAGCGCGGTCTCTGTGGCGCCCTCCTACTCACGCCAGCGGGAAACCTCTCCGGAATATTAGTCCCGTTCACTCCATTTCCCATAAGCCCCGTACCTGGCGGCCTTCCGCTTCCGGGACGCTCACCCCTGGCGGCCATTTTCCTCCCCTTTATAACGGCCGCCATTACGCACGCCGGACACGAAGTTTTGATTTGCCTCGGCGTCATCTCTAAGCGTTTCTCTCACTACTGGATTACCTATTGTTATCGACTCGGACTGCCCCTCACGTGTGACCGTCTTCTGCCTACCCTTGCGACCCCCTTGCTTCGTTATTGGATTACCCTGGACTGCTAGTGGCCCCGACCCTCTTTGCCTGGACTCTGACCATTCTCTGCCTCGCCCACGTCACACCTGTCTGCCGTTGTCGACCCTTTTGCCAGTTAACACTTTGAGTTTGTTGTCTGATTTAATAAACCGTTTGCATATGGATCAACCGCCTCCTGTCTCGTCATCACAGCTAGAATATACTGTCAAATTATTATAATATTAATCTCGTAACTGCTTTATTCTTTATTCCTAAAATATTTTGACTTTGTTCTCTAAATATTTTGACTTTATTCTTATAAATTTGACATTAGTGTCAAAATATTTAAACTTTATTCTCATAATTTTGACTTTATTCTTGAAATATTTCAACTTCATTTTTGCAATTCCGACTTTATTCTCATAAACTTTTTCACATTTTTTAATGTGGGACTAAAACACTGTTGTAAAATTAAGGAAATGTGACACCCCTTAATCTAATATGATGATTTGCTGCTCAGGAAACATTTCTTACTGTTATCACTGATGAAAAAAGTTTATTATATCTTTATGGAAACCATTATACTTTATGTGAGTCGGCTGAGGCTGACTAACATAAAACAACTGGACTTGCATGAATATTCTTCTTGTATACTTTATGACAGTGCACATGCCATTCACAGAAGTAGGCATCTTACAGTTATGTCCCATACTATTGTACTAAACTTGTTTCTACACGCAAATACAGTCTTACAGAGCATTCCATAACTGCTTGTGCGTGTCGGTGTGAAATGCGAACAAATTTTCTTCATGCATTCGTACAGATATACAGTTCTCTGCTGGGAGAATGCAAAGTGTTAAGCAATGCAGTGTCTGGCCTGCTTTAATCACAGAGCACTTGGTTTCCGCTCGCCTCATGGCCCGCAGGGACTCCCAACACCAAGCCCTAATGATTTCTAATGGCAGAGGAGTGGCCACCGGAAACAAGAGCAGAGAAGGACGAGTAGGAGTGGCCGACCGGAAGAAGAAGTATAAAAAGTTTGAGAAAGATGGGAGGATGTCTGCTTGACTGTCTAATCTCGTCAGGTGTTTTAACAACCACGTCTTGCACCAGAACATGGCCATTATGGAATTAGGTAAATGTGGGTGCACACACACACACACACACACACACACACACACACACACACACACACAGCCCCCCCCGGGTGTTTCTATAACAGTAGGTAATTAGTGCTCCTCACGTCAGGCATCTAAGATGCTAATAACATGCTTACTGAGTCTTACACTTAGGTCAAGTGAACTGCCAGCGGGAACGATGGGAAACTCATTTTGACATTGTTAAGGGATGTTTAACACATTGTGTGGGAGCTTACATGTTAATGGTGGTCTGGGTTTGAATGCCAAGGCCAAAGGTCACCCTGTAAGGTTTAAACCTGTCCTGAAGGGGTGTGTTCCAGGGGTCAGAGGTCGGACAAAATTAAATAAGTGGTGAAAGTTCAGCCTTTGTCACCTGCAAAAAACTTGCCCACTTAGGTAATTGGTCATCTGGTTTGTGAAATCCCTTTCGGATGTTTCAAAGGCCAAGCCTGATGGACATCTATGAGAATATTTAAATCTGGTAATTCCTCAAGCACTCAATAGGCCGCAACAGTGACCGCTCATATTTTGACTGCCATTGGTTGAGGATCGAAAAAAAGACATCTTAAGAGCTCTATGATTAATTACAACACAAAAACATTTCATTCGATGCAAAAAAGTATTTATAAAATCCGAATAAAAGACAATGCTCTGTCCTTTTATAAGGTAAAGGAGTGCTCTTCCCATAGAACAGTACAAATAATGTAATCAAATCAGAAATGGCAGTACAACATAAAAAGAAAAAAAAATTTTGCATAAGTGCATATTGCATTCAGTATAACTTAGTATTTTTTTGTATTACTGATATACTATATTTTTGGTTAATCATTTGAATGAAATTTCTATGTTTTGCATTTTCACTATATTTTCAAGATTTAGAAATTATCTTTTTTTTTTCTTCATTAATTTTCTCAGTACTAAAATAAGACTAAAATACAAACTAATACACTGCCCTCTGAAAATTTGGAAACACCCCTGTGAAACAAGACAGGCAAAGTGTGGTTTTGGACAATATCAGCATAAATCCTTATCATTTTTTCATGCAAATATATTAAAGTAACTTGACATTATCATTGAAGACCATCATGTCTGTCATGGAATGGCCTACCCAATCACCCGACCTCAACCCAATTGAGCTACTATGGGAGGAACTGGACCATGATGTCCGTAATCTTGTCCAACCAGTGTGAATCATCTTGGGGCAATCCTTCAGGAGGCTTGGAGTAATATATCAGGTCAATGTTTAAATAAACTGACAGCTCAGATGCCCAGATTATGCAGAGCTGTAATAGCTGCTAATGCTGGATATTTTGATGAATCAAAAATTTTTCTATGTATAAACTGTTTATGTAATAAAATATGTTTTCATAGTTTGTGTTGTCCCTTATCAGTGCAAACTTATCACAAATTAAAAAGGATTCATACCAATATTGTCCAGGCAACTTTCAATACAACAGCCTCAATTGAATCAATTGAATCTGAAACAGATTTACTCCAATCAATGTGTAGAAACATCTCAAAGAGGATCCAATGAAATGTGATCCACATAAGCAAAAATTTGAATGTCAAAGCAAAAGGTCTAAACACTTGGGTCAATATGATATTGCAGCTTTTTATTTTTGTCTTTTGCTTTGACGTTATTATATATCAGCTCTGGCAATGGTTTAAAAAAAAAAAACTAATCATTCTGAAATTCACATTTTGTTCTGAAATTAACCATGATTAATCCAACCTAACATTAAAGTTTGTAAAATATACTTTTATATTGCATTAATTTTACATTCAATTATCCAATTATTGTAGAAACAACAAAGAAAGTATATTTTTAATATTGGTTAAATATTTTTATATGACAGAATATGAGTATCCAGTACCATTCCAGTACAACTGAGAGCTATCAATCTGAACATTTATTAAACTTTTAAAAATAACTTCTAATTTAAGTGAACTTAAAACAATCTGCACATAAACCCATTATTTACCTGTGCCCTTCAGCAAACATGAAATATCCAGAAATTGAATAAAGTTGTCAAACACTAAATTAAATAAACTAAATTTCTTTTTTTATTTTCCATTATTGTTCTTTGATTGACAGACATTAGGTTTTTTTTTGTTTTTGTCATTTAGTTTATTTTTTAAAGTATATTTTCAGTTATTCAAATCATTTAATATTTCTTTATTCAAAACGTTATATTTAAAACATTAATCCTAACATGAATTTATGAATTTGATTTGATTTGAGTCTGACATATGAATAAAACATATGAAAATACACATACATAGGAAGTTTTTTGATTACTGCACCTGAAATTTTGACTGAGCTCCTACATTTTTTAAGTTTAGTTGTTTAGTAAGTTTAAGTTAAGTGCTCCTAAGAAAAAAAAAAAAGCATATAGACCTGGTGTCCGGTGTCAGAAAGCTGCATCACCACCAGAGGTCATGGGTTTTCCAGCAGGACAATGACCCAAAACACACTTCAAAAAGCACTCAGAAATGGTTACAAACAAAGAGCTGGAGAGTTCTGAAATGGCCAGCAATCAGTCCAGATCTGAATCCCATAGAACACCTGTGAAGCATCCTTCAAATCTGAATGACCTGGAGCAGTTTACAAAAGAAGAGTGGTCCAAAATTCCAGTAGAGAGGTGTAAGACTCATTCATGGTTACAGGAAGCGATTGATTTCAGTTATTTTTTCCAAAGGGGGTGCTACCAAATATTAAGTTAGTTTTTTGGGGTTCTGTGTGGAGTATCAGATCTGACTTTTCTTTTGTGGTGGGTTTTTTTTGTGTCGTTACAATGCAAACAAAAAAATTAAATGTGAGTACAAAAAAAATTGCAACTGCAACAATTTTTGACAGAATTGCAAGGGTGCCGATATTTTTGGTCATGACTGTAGATTTTAAGTTTTGCAACCCAACTTGTGAACTCAATTTCTGTCTCAGTTCACCCTGTTCTTGTGTTCTGTCTGGATGACTGTTACTTCTCTGGATGTCTTTGAAGAGCGCTTACTGTGCGTAGCGTTCCTACTCCTGTACCTTTCTGATTCAGCACCACAATTAGAGGGAAAGAAAAAAAAGCTACATCAAAGAAAATTCAACCCCACACAACTGCATGTGCACCGGTCAAAGGAGGAAAAAATGTGATTAAAAGAAAGTCTGCTCAATGCATTTCAGATTCCCAACATCGGTCACCCTGCCAGAAGGCTGTGGCTTTAAGAGTAGTTTGTTGTTTTAAAGCAGACCACAAATGACCCTTCAAATTGGGCGCTTTGGGATTGTTGCCACCAGCAGCTAGTTAAGAGCGCTTCACCGTTTCCTTGCATGGGAAAACACAATGGCCCTTTTCCATGACCTAAAAGAACGGCTTTGAATGTCAAGATGTTTTTCTCTAAAACGCTCGATTATTAAAAGTATATTAAGTGCATTCACTCTAAAAAAAGATACAGAAATAATGGCTTCGGGATCGTCGTGTCCTCCCAAGGCTGGGCGGTTTTCAGCTAATCACAGCTGGAGTTTTGAATGCTGTTGCACACATTTATCTTTAGGGGTACTGCTGGTCTAATTCACATTTTGCTTTTGGCGGTGTTGGCTGATCGTAAACAAAGACAGGCCGTCTCATTATCCCGTGGTTTTCTCTGTGAGGCTGCCATGTCGTCGGCGTCCTAAACTGCACCTGGACGTTTGGTAAGAATTACCTCTGGCATCCACTGGTAGACTTTGGCTTTTGGTTGACACGGCTTGGAAATGGGACTGAATACCAAAACCTGAAACCCAGACGGCTCCTACAACTTGCAGCGACCCAAATAAACTGAAGTAGACCAGAGCAGTATGACAGTATATACTGTATGACCGCAGAAAAGCCTTTGAATGTACATCTGAACTTGTTCATTTTCTTTATAGTTTGTTTTTAGCCAAAGTGTTACATAATGTGAAGCTGTTTTTGCACTAACGCCAAACTTAATTTGCATCCATCAAATACCAAATGGAACAAAATAGGTTTTGAAGTACATTTCATTTGAAAAATAAACTTGCTTAATTATCTAAATATGGGCATGGATATGTATTATTTAAACCACTTTTTAAAACCGAATCTGATTACCGGACACATCTGTTCTGAAGCGTTGCTAACTTTGTTCAAAAATAAATCGGAGTAAATCAAAACGTACCTGTGTTGGGGGCTTCCCCGATGTCCCTGCTTTCTTGTCTGGAGAGCCGTTCTGCTTATCTGCACTTTTCTTCTTCTCTGGGGTCTGGAAAAATGGACAGAGAGAAAGAAAAAAGAGAGAGAGACATTACAATCCCAGGTTAAAATGTGCAGAGAAAATATTTAACACGTGTCAAAGACGGAGCAGCTCCAGTCAGCTGTCATGCTCAGTGTTGGAATCATAACAGCGGATAATGTTTGTGAATTGAGTGATTGTGACGGCTTTGCTCTTCAGTGATGTAACACAATACGCTTCTCGGATGTTTTTTTCAGTCGGCTGTCAGAGAGCCGTGATGAAAGAGAGCAGTAATTTGTAGAAAGCGCAGCCTGTCTAGTCATGGCCTACAGGGACCGCAGGACACTGCTCTATAACTCCATACCCCAGAGAGACAGTGGAAGAAAAGAAAGACGAGTAGAAAAATGTTGAAATAAAGAAATATGGATGGGGAAGTAAGACAAACACACACAATACACACACACAACAATAGGCTTTATAAACAATAATTACGGTTACACACTCACATGACATTGCTGTGGTGTGTGGTCAAGAAAACGTTTTGTTTACATGCGTTTTTAAGCATTGTGGTTTAAAAAGAAGCAATTCTAAGCCGAAAGAGAACTCATTTCGCTATAGTATTAAACTATTGAAGTTATTTTTCCCACTTTATAGGCCTTGAACTGTTAAATACACACACTTGTATGTGTCAAAATGACTGTCTTTGCAACTATCCTCGTAAACTAGTAATTTAGGTCTTATGTGAAAGCACAGCTGAGAAAGAAAACACATGTGTAACAGCATATTGGATTCGGGCAGCTCTTAAAGTGACAGCAGTCTAATATTCCTGCTGTCTGCCATTCATGTTGATCAAATAAAAAAAAAAAGAGAAAAAAAACTCTCACTGCTCTTGACTCTTGAAATCACTTTTGTAACTTTAATAAGAAGAAATCTATATTTATTTCACACAGTGAAGAATATGCAGTGTTTTATACATTTGATTACTTTATACACTACCAGTCAAAAGTTTTTGAACAGTAAGATGTGTAATGTTTTTTAAAGTCTCTTCTGCTCACCAAACCTGCATTTATTTGATCCAAAGTACAGCAAAAACAGAAAAATGGAAATATTTTTACTATTTAAAATAACTGTTTTCTATTTGAACATATTTTAAAATGTAATTTATTCCTGTGATATTAGCATCATTACTCCAGTCGCATGATCCTTCAGAAATTATTCTAATATTCTGATTTGTTGCTTAAAAAAACTTATTATTATGTTATAATAATAACATAATAATAATAAATTATTATTATGTTAAAAAACAGCTGAGTAGATTTTTTTTCAGGTTTCTTTGATGAATAGAAAGTTCAGAAGAACGGCATTTAGCTGAAATAAAAATCTTTTGTAACATTATAAATGCCTTTTTCATCCTAAAAATAAGCACTCATATGTTTTAAAGACTGATAATAATACTACTAATACTAATAAACGTTTCTTGAATAACAAATCAGCATATTAGAATGATTTCTGAAGGATCATGTGAAACTGAAGACTGGAGTAATGATGCTGAAAATGTAGCTTTGATCACAGGAATAAAATACATTTTAAAATATATTCAAATAGAAAACAGTTATTTTAAATAGTAAAAAATATTTCCAAATGTTATTGTTTTTGCTGTACTTCGAATCAAATAAATGCAGGCTTGCTGAGGCCTCTTTAAAAAAAAAAAAAACATACAAAATCTTACTGTTCAAAAACTTTTGACCGGTAGTCTGCAATTTATGTAGCATTATTATTTATTTGTTATACTGTTTTTTTTTTGCCCTATTGCTTGTAATTATTTTCTTATTCTTATTTAATCACCGACTGTTTACTTGTCTTCAGTGAGCTTGAGTTTTTTTTGTTTTTTTTTAGGCTTTTGGTGACAATGATATCATAAAGACCTTATGTAAAGCAAAAATAACTATTTTGTGATATATATCATTACGGTGAAATAAAATTACTCATATCGTGATATAAGATTTGTCATATCGACCCACCCCTTAGTGAAAGAATAAACAAGTTCAAGACCTGATGGGTCAAAGATAGTCTTGGGACAGCTAAAGAAAGAGAGTGAGAGATTGAAAACCTGTGAGAAGAGAAGAAAGCATTTAGAATGGGCTGATAAGAGAGGATGTGGAGTGTGTGACAGAAGTGCACGTCTGTCGTCTCTCCTCAGGGCAGGAATCAGTCCTCACAAAGCAGGTATGTACCCGCTTTGATCTCTAAACACACACATAGTCACGCGCTCTCAAATATTTAAATACACATACACACAGCAAGGTTATTAGGTTTTATTATAGTTGTTTAGTTCCAGTGAGTTTTAATGGTGCAAAAATAGTTTAGATTTTGAGTTTAAGTACACTAATTTATATGAGTTTGTAAGATTTTTAAATGTTTTTGAAAGAAGTCTTTCAGGCTTACCAAAGCTATATTTATTCAATCAAAAATAGAGTAAAAATAGTAATATTGCAAAATATTATTGC
The DNA here is from genome assembly GCA_033026305.1 of Cirrhinus molitorella. Taxonomy (NCBI): domain Eukaryota; kingdom Metazoa; phylum Chordata; class Actinopteri; order Cypriniformes; family Cyprinidae; genus Cirrhinus; species Cirrhinus molitorella. The sequence goes on from CM065129.1 coordinate 14,268,401, forward strand.
CATTTAAAATAACAGTTTCTACTTAAATATATTTTAAAATGAAATTTATTCCTGCGGTGCAAAGCTACATTTTCAGCATCATTACTCCAGTCTTCAGTGTGACATGCTGATTTAGTGCTCATGGAATGTTTCTTAGTATCATCAATGTTAAAAACAGCTGTCCTGTCTAATATTTTTGTAGTAAACCGTGAAGATCTCTTTGAGAAAATTTAGAAAAAGAAACCTTTTCTAACATTATAAATGTCTTTATTGTCACTTCTGATCAATTTAATACACGCTTGCTGAGTAATAGGTAATAAAGGTATACATTTCTTATTCATATTCATTTTCTGAGCCCAAACAAGCAAGTGATATGTAGAGAGGTGAAGTCAGACTGTCTGTGAATCTTAACAGCGCACATGCAATCATTACGATCCAGACAGAGAGAAAGTGTCTATGAAAACAGACAGATGACAAAATGATGCAAACAAGACAGGATAAAGATGTTAAGTCACTGAGGTAACATGAGGGAGGAAGAATAGGTGTTATATGAAGAGACAGACAGAATGTAATGTGCTCTCAACGTTGATGGGATAATAACTGGTGCTGATGAATATGTGATGGGGCAAAATCCTCTGTTTAAGGCAGAGACTGGCACCTGCTGGTCACTCTGGTGTTCACTTGGCTTTATTCGGGACAGCAGTGCTAACATGCAGCAATGTAACATAGTGCTGTTGTAAAGTTTGGGGTCAGCAGGATATTTGTCCTGAATAAATTAATAGTTTTAATTAGCAAGGATCCATTATATTGATCCAAAAGACATTTATAATGTTAGAAAATGTTTTGTTGCATTTTTGAATTCTGAAAAAAAAAAAAAAAAAAAAAAAAAAAACTGCACAAATGTTTTTAACTGTAATAATAATATGTTTCTTAAGCAGCAAATCAGCATATTAGAATGATTTCTGAAGGATCATGTGACACTGAAGCCTGAAGTACTGACGCTAAAAATTTTGCTTTGATCACAGGAATAAATTATATTTTAAAATATATTCAAACAGAAAACAGTATTTTAAATTGCAATAATCATTTCACAATATTACTAAATAAATGCAGCTTTGGTAAGCATATGAACGTTATTTCCAAAACATTACAAATCTTACCAGCCCCAAACTTTTGAATGGTTGTGTAATACACTGCATTTCCTCTTTTTCTAATTTTATACATGGGGAAAAACAAACAAACAAACAAAAAAAAAAACAGTAAGACTCACTTTTTGAGGGGTTTTGATGGGGTTCTTTTGAACAGTATTTACCTCTTTGTCGTCATCTCTAAAAATAAAGAGAAAATGCACGTAAATATTTACAAACAAATGAAAATATAAATGATACTCTCAATGTGAATTCTTGTTTACTGAGAGTGTAAAAACCTCTCAACTGAACAAACATGAATTCTCACTCTTCATCATCATCATCGTCATCATCATCGTCATCGTCATCATCACTATCCTCATCTGAGTCTTCATCTGAGTCCATTTTCAGCTTTTTCTGAAATTAACAGAACACAGTAATTGGAAACAGTATATATATATATATATATATATGTGTGTGTGTGTGTGTGTGTGTGGACCTGGACCACAAAACCAGTCATAAGGGTCCTTTTTTATTAACTGAGATTTTTATTTTGAGTATTTATAATTGAGTTTGTTAAGATTGGTACAATATTGGCCGAGACACAACTATTTGAAAATCTGGAATCTGAGGGTGCAAAAATAATCTAAATATTGAGAAAATCGCCTAGTTGTCCAAATGAAGTTCTTAGCAGTGCATATATTACTAGTCAAAAACTAAGCTTTGATGTATTTACAATAGGAAATTTACTAAATATCTTTACTTAATATCCTAATGATTTTTGGCATAAAAGAAAAATCGATCATTTTGTGCCACTTAAGACTGGTTTTGTGGTTGAGTGTATAAAACTATATAAATAAATAAAACTGAGGGTTCTGGCAGTAAAATCTGAATGGAAGGTGAGATGCTAGAGACAAGTATAATCATACTTCATTATTTAAAAATATGTATTAATGCATTATTTTGTCTCTTATCTTTTCATTGCTGTCATTCTATAAAAGCAATAAGCCACTAAAATATTAGTATTGCAGTGATTTTATTGTGAATAAATCACAACAACACCCCTTAACTCTAGTTAAAACACTGTTAGTGACAGCCTCACAGTTTACTTATTCAATAAGAATTCTGGGATCATTTCAACACTCTGACAAAAGATTTCAAACAGACTCCCTGTGTATCACATCGATGACAAGCTGTTGCTTGTCTCAGACACTTATCTAGAGGATTAAGTGTGTATTGAACAATGTGTCTCTTTATTGAGATTCCACGAAAGTCAACAGGGCAACCTTACAGTTTCTCTTTTTAAGTGCTTCTGGACACCTAGTTTAACCCTTTTCACTTCTTATGAACAAAAGAAAGAAAGTATTTATTTCAAATGAATGCTGATCTTTGTATCTTTCTATTCATTAAAGCATCCTGAAAAAAATGTACTCAACTGTTTTAAATATTGATAATAATAAAAAATGTTTCTTGAACTTGTGACACTGAAGACTGGAGGAATGATGCTGAAAATGTAGTTTTGATAAATTACATTTTAAAATATATTCAAATTGAAAACAGTTACAATTGTAGTACTATACTATAGTTACAATAGTAAAAATATTTCAACATTTTACTGATTTTGCTGTACTGCAGACCAAATAAATGTAGGCTTGGTGAGCAGAAGAGAATTCTGTAAAAACATTTAAAATCGTACTGTCTAAAAGCTTTTGACTGGTAGTGTATTTAATTTCATAAACTACACATACTGCACCAAAAAGCCCCTTCATAATTTAGTAGTTTTTCATGCATTGTGCGCAGCATTTTTTGTTGTGTGCTTAAAGACAGATCACCTGAGGCACTTTCGCAAGGGTCATGTTGGACGGTCTCTTCACTGGTGATGTATTATTCTCCTCCTCTTCCTCTTCCTCATCATCTGATTCCTTCATACCTGAGCAAACCACAGAGATATCAATAACTGTGGTTTAAATAAAGCAAAACAACTTCACATGTCCAAGTTTGTGTGACAAAACCAATCTGACATTTGTAAGTGGAAGCCTAAATGCTGCACTCGTTTAATATCCGGAGAACAGAACTGAAAGCTGAAAGTGTCTGAACAGCATGTGCAAACATATGGAAGTGATTATATCGCAGTAAATGGTGTCACATGGTGCTGGTTAATATATTTTGAGTTCGTACGGAGGCCCTTTCGGATGGGTGGATTACTCCCATGGACGTCGCAACAGGTTGAGAGAATCATTTTATCAAAGAGGAGAGAAGAGTACACAAAAGAGGCAAAAGACACACCTGGGAAATGGTCTTTATGAACTCTTGGTTTTGAGTGGTCGTGTTTAGCCCTAACAAATGCAAAAGGCAAAAAGTACTCACTGACAAAATGCTGACCGCTGATGTAGACCGGCCCCCCTCCAGACTGCAGGCGAAAGGACACAGGAGGCGTGACCTCAAAACCTCCCAGACTTAACTAAAGGGAACATGCAGACATACATACTGTTGTAATCCAAACTGAGCTAGAATCAAACACAATAATAGCAAGACATCTTATTCATGGTTTACTTTTTGAACACTGGTTTAAAACAGACCATAGCTTATTAAACTAAAATCAAACTTCTTAATTTTACATAATGGTTTGATGGTTAATATATATATATATAGATAGATAGATAGATAGATAGATATATGTTAAGCAAAAACCATGTCTAATTAATTTAACTCATGAAACTTACACAATTGACCCTTCGCTAAGCCCCGCCCTCCTTAGTTACTGTTGCTACGCCTGTCAAGCTTTCGGCCTGGCAAGCCTATTACGGTATGTATGCACCGGTGTCAGACTTTCCCAAGGAGATAATTAGTCATTTTTGGCGAACAGGTGAAATATCTGAGAGAACAAGACTAAAGGGACTGCAGTATGCATTTGAGGGATGTATCCACGACATAATATGCAACCGATTAGAAAATAATTTAATCAAAATTTAAGCTAAAGCCTATAGGTCCCATACTACAAGTTCCGTCACGTCTGTGACAGTGGCCAATAGGAGCACAGAAACGCATTCGTACAAGCTTTCAAACATGCCGAAACGAAATAGAGACAATGGTATCAGTCCTGCTAGGTGGAATTTTACAATGGAGGAAATGTTTGTGGAGCTACGGTAACAATACTCCCGCATTTATGATGAGGTTCACCGCGACAGAGTGAAAAAAGGTACAATAAAAAAACTATTTTACCTTTCTCTTTGACAGTCCATGCTGTCCTGTCATGCAATCCAGATTTGTGTCTAATGTCAGGTCGTCTTTCGTTTTTGGGGCTTTTCCGATGACAAGACAGGGCAAAATACGCTGTTTGCTAGCATTGTTTGTTTACACTCAGAGCACTTTGGTGTCCTCTGTATAGATGACAGCATGCGATGAATGTTCCGGTAGCATCGTGTAGTCTGACATGTTTCTGGTTCACGACACGACAAGATTTTATGAGCCAAAATCGCATCTGACACAGTGCCTGTCGTAACCGACAAAAAAAATCGTGTAGGCTGACCGGGGCTTTACACAATCCATGCGCACATCGCTTCGGCATGTTGCCCTCGCTCGAAAGCTTGACAGACCTCCCACGCATAGCTACGGTTGCTAAGCCACGATTTCGAACGATTTTGAAGTCAATTGAACAGCAATTTATTAAAAGTTGAACAAGAAGTACATTTTAAGGCCCTATGAAATACTTTTTTTTTTGTTAATCAAACTTTTCTGTTCTAAAACTTATCTACACTACTGTATTTATTTATTTAAATAAACTGCTACTTTTTTCAGCAAATAAATAGATCAAATACATTTTGTTTCTATTCATAAAAGAATCCTGAAAAAAAAGTTGTACTTTTTCTTGGGCCCTATGAAATCTGTTTTATTTTCCCAAATTCTGCCTTAATTTTTTGTCTGGATTCTGTTTTTTTCTCTCTCTCTCTAGACTCCGTTTTAATGGATAATTAAAATAATAATAATAATAAAAAAATATATACATACATATATATATATATATATATATATATTAATAAAAAAGTATGTCTAATTAATTGAAATCATGAAACTTCTTAAACACAATTTAACAGCAGTTTATTAAAGTTTATCAACAATTCCATTTTAAGGCCCTATGAAATACATTTTATTCTTTCCCATCTGTTTTATTCTTGCCCATATGTACTTTTATTTACTTCCAAATTCCGCTTAAATTTTTTGTCTGGATTCTGTTTTTGTATGTGTGTGTGTTTTGTTCTAGACTTAACTTTAATGGTTAAATAAATAAATAAATATAAATATATATTTTTTTCTCTTTTCATTTTCTAGACTCTGTTTTAATGGTTAAAAAAAATCAAAAATCAAAAAGCATGTCTAATTAATTGAAATCATGAAACTTACACAATTTAACAGCAATTTATTAAAAGTTTATCAACAATTACATTGTCAGGCCCTATGAAATCCATTTTATTCTTTCCTAAATTCTGTGTTATGTAATTTTTTGTCTGGATTCAGATTTTTTTTTCTCTTTTCATTTTCTAGACTCTGTTTTAATGGTTAAAAAAAAATAAATAAATAAAAAAAATTAAAAAAATCAAAAAGCATGTCTAATTTATTGAAATTGAAAACTTGAAATGAAACTTACAATTTAACAGCAATTTATTAAAAGTTTACCAACAATTACATTGTCAGGCCCTATGAAATACGTTTTATTCTTTCCCATATCCCATTTATTTATTTTTTGTCTGATTCATTTTTTTTTCTAGACTCCATTTTAATGGTTAAATTAAAAAATATTAACAAAAAAAAGCATGACTAATTAATTGAAATCATGAAACATACACACTTTAATAGCATTATATTAAAAGTGTAATGAACATTACATTTTATGACCAAATGAAATATGAAACTTTTTTTTTTTGTTTTGTTTTTTAAACCAAATTCCTTGTTTTATAATCATTAAATTTTAATAACCAAAACCATCTTTAAATAACAACAAAAATATATATATATATATTATCATTTTATTTATTTTTTCAAAAATATTGTGTTGTGTATTTAATTTTTTCTGGTAAATAAATTCTGGTAGATTTTTTTTTTCAGTAAATATTCCTTCCTTAAAAGTATATGATATCACAATATCATAGTTTTGATTTATTCATTACAAATTGGGCAAATTCAATGACATTCCGCATTATATAGCAAATCCCATTTTTATGACTGGATTCCACAATCCCATTTGTTTTCCGCATCGCGGAAAAAAAACAGAACCCTATTTTTCCCAAAAAATATTAAGAAGCACAGCTATTTTCAACACTAATAAGAAGAAATGTTTCTTAGCCAACAAATCAACATTTTAGAATTATTTCTGAAAGATCATGATGCTGAAAATTCAGCTTCACACCACAGGAAAAAACTACATTTTAAAATGCATTAACATATAAAACAGATTTCAAATAATATTAATATTTACATTATATTTATAAATTAATATTAATAATATTTCACAATATTACTGTTATTATTGTACTTTTGATCAAATAAATGCAGCCCTAATAAGTATAAGCGTAAGACTTCCTTTAAAAACACTATAAAACCCAAACTTTTAAACCATAGTGTAAATGTCTGAATATTAAAACATATCCTACTAAGCATTCTTGTTAAATTTTGTTAAAATCAGATGATAAATGATTGCCACCACAAACAACCAAACAAGACTAGTTTCCCAGATAGAATTCACGACTGGGATCCGTCCTGATCATTCCATGCCAGTACATCTGAGACAGGCCTTCAGCTAAACATCAGAACAAAATTGCGCAACTCGCGAAATACAAGCCACGGCCAAAAATTCTGAATGAACATTCCACTGCGCCAGGCAACGGCACTTGCATCGATGGCAACCAGATGTAAACAGCTGAGGGCGCGATGGTCTGCTTAATGCTTTAAATGACAGCTATGTAACTGTTGTAATTACATTGAATGGCGAACAATCCCTCACGTCCAAAATCATCTCAGATGATCCGTTTCAACACAAACGCTGACTGATGAGCTGATTGTCTCTTGAGCTATCGAGACAAAGCCTTGTAATTAAGGTACAATTACAGCTCGAGTCAGATATCCTGGGGCGTTTTCTAAATTTGGGATTGAAAAAAATGAACAAAATCAAAGATCTTACAGACAGGGTCAAAATAACACAAAAGGGCTTATAAATATAGACATATCAGCAACCACAAGTGTTAAAAAGGTCAAAATGAATATGCCACCATTAAAAACTCCCCCCACTGTACTAATCACACCAGGATCGGAACACAAAACGAGTTACAAACCCTGAATTCTGTTCGCTCTGCACCATAAAACATAGATTCCTCCCAGAGCTCTTTGGAAATGCTCACATTTTCCATAGCTGATATAAAACAGAGGCGAATATGTGCTGATGTCATGGAGAGCTTGTGCCTGCTGTCCTGATGATGCAACGATGGCCCAGCCCCTTCCAAAAACAATCTGTCAATCACAACTTGACCAGCCTCGGCACAGCTGGAATTTTTATTAGACACATTCTTCCAATACCATAAAACACCCATAACAGGCATCCGTCCACAGTATAAATCCATATTCAAGATGTTATTGAGGGCCTAATAACACTTGGCTGCTAGTAATCTCTTTTTGAATTAGAGTGAACTTGTAGTATCATCTGCAATATTAATTTCTCTACCACACTATTTTAACACTTTGTCTACCACAAAAAGTAACTTTTGGTTACACTTTAAAGTGTCCTTGTACATATATATGTAAGGCAAGACTTTACAGACTTCTCATAAGGTTTTTTTTTTTCAAACTAATGGAAGGAAAACAAAGAAAATACACTGAATTTTATTGCAATTGCAGTTTTTTTTGCCTGTACTGAGCCAGAAATTTCCACTTTAGTAACACTACACTGCCATTCAATTCATTCAATCCATTACGCTCATCAAAATTCAATTCATTTGAGCATACAAAATACAGAAAAAGTCATTTTATGAAATATTATGACTTCCTTCAGAAATCACTCAAATATGCAGATTTATTAATAATATTTTTGAAACCTGTGATACTTCATGGTTTTTTGATGAATGAAGTCTTTACTATCACTTTTAATCAATCTTTGCTGAATAAAATAATTTCTTTCAAAGAAAGAAAGAAAGAATTTACTGACCCCCATACTTTGCACAGTAGTGTATTTTATTACAAAAGCTTTCCATTTTGAATAAATGCTGTTCTTTTAACCATTTTATTCATCAAAAAATCCTGGAAAAAAGTATCACAGATTCCAAATTAAAAAAAAAAAAAAAAGCAGCACAGCCATTTCCAACATTCAAAATAAATTTGCCTATTAGAATTATTTCTGAAGAAGCATTTGACACTGAAGACTGGAGTTATGATGCTGAAAATTCAGCTTTGCAGGAATAAATTCTATTTCAAAGCATATTAATATAGAAAACCACTATTTTAAATTGCAATAATATTTCACAATGTTACTCTTTTTAATCAAATAAACAGCCTTGATGAGGAGAAAAGTCTTCTTTAAAAAAACATTACAAAAACTCAAAGTGTACACACAACAAACTTTTTATTCCTATTCAAATAAAAGCATTTTATTGAATTCATATTCAAAGGGATTTCTTCATATACTATCATTTGCCAAAGTTTTGACTCTTATATAGACCTATTTGGAGGGTAATTGTTTCTCATGTGGATGTCTGTAAAAATAAATTTAGATAGCACTTCAGTGATAAAACTAATGGATTTGGATGGCGCTATATTCAGTGGAGAAGTGAGTTATGTGATCCACATGACTTTCTGCTATAAAAAAAGGCATATGCTTGGAATAATAGAAATGAATTCATATTTAACAATGTCCTATATATTATTTGATTGTATGTATATACTACACATTTCAAATGTTTATGTGCTTTTCTTATTTTTCTTCTTAACAGCTCCCACTCACTGTGGTGGAGCAGTTATGAAATACTGTTCTTGTAAATACTTGCCAGCCATTCAGTAATAAATATGCTTTCAGTTACTGTACAGTGTTCGGCAGTGACTTAAATGGTGAATTTTGAATCAATTTCTTCTTGTAAACTTCTTGTGTAAGAGACATGGATTCGGACAGCAATTAAATTACCACACAACCTTGGTGTTAGTCAAAAAAACAGATTTTTACATGGGTGGTAGGAGAAAAACAATAAAATAGTAAAATAAAATAAATCAGCAATAAAATCACAGACTAACCCCTGTAAATGTTAAAAATAGCTTAGGTCTCAATGAGAAATAATTGCAGTCCAAACAGGACTCAAGTCAGAGCTTTTGAACCTGTCTTAAGACACCAAGAACGATAACTATAGCTACAAATACAACGATAACTATATTTGCGTCCACACCAGAGAACGATGTTCTGTTTTTGTTGCATTTACACGCCTTCAACCAGTAGATGTCCTCAGCACGCATTTTTCAAGCGCATCTAAACAGTGAATCTAGCGTAAACTATCTGATCTATAATGTAGTCAATGTAGCGAAATAAAAACAATACAGACTCTTATCTACAGCACCTTCAAAGGAGGCAAGACAATGCTGTCCAACCCTGCGCTGTATTCCTGAGGTAATTTTATGTTTTATGTTACTCTGTTTGCTGTGCAATGTATGTTTGCTTCTCTACAATGTTGGCTTCTATTTCAAATGCGCAAACCCTTTAAATCGGAATAAAGTCAGCTGTTTAGCTGTCAGTGTTTTATTGTTCGTCAGCTGTAAAAAAAATAGTTCCGAAAGTCATCCCAACGATATCATTGCCCTGTATCGTTATCATTATAGTTGTGGTATGTACTCTGCTATTAAATTTACATTTAAAACGTTTTTTAGAATGTTATCTTTATAAGTATAGTTATCATTATCGTTCTTGGTGTGAACGGGCCTTTAGGCCACGTTTACACTAGTGTGTTGTCGTTTTAAAGCGCATCATTTTGCTATGGTTACGCCTGTTGTTTACACTACTCCGGCATTTTCGAGGAAGACTTTCGAAAACGCTGCAGACCCAGTTTTAGTTTGAAAATTCTGAGGTTGTGTTTCAGTATAAACGGACCAAATGGAGACTTCTGAAAACAATGGCATGGCTGCCATGTAAACAATAACATCATGCTCATTGTTGTACCCATAGATCTATAGGTAGATTTATTATTCAACTGCTTCAAGCACGTAGACACATTCCTCAATCTAAATAATAGGGCATCTACATATACATATCTATGGTTGTACTTGCAGGAATGGTCATATGACATGCGTTTCTGCTTGTGTAGTGTAGACAGAAATTGTTTCTAAAACGCAGTGAAAATGCTAGTGTACACAAGGATGGTTTTCATTTTAAAATGCTGTTTTAAAATGAAAACGCAGTAGTGTAAACAGGGCCTTAATGTTCAGATTTGTGTTTAAATGCTAATATAGTGATGTCTACTAGTTCAGTTTATTACACTATTCACTTGGGGTGTCTTGTCTTAAATACAGATCAATGTTATTTATCAACATACATATACTTATAATAAAGTTAGGGTTAGTTGCTTGTAATTATGCATTACTTACTGTAATAGACATTAATCAGGGAAGTGCCATATTTAATTTTTAACAAAAATAAAAACAAGACTACGAGGGACTGAAGTACAGTGAGTTCAATGGATTGTACTGCTGTTCAACAACATACCAGTACCAACTGTTGAGACAAAATCTCTCTCCAAAAAACTTTAAGTGGAGAAATCTCCATAAAACAGTTTTGGAAGTTATGAGTTGTGAAGATTATATGATCTAGGATATTTATACGGTGTGTGCTATCATAAAGACAGAAAGTCTATCTTTCACAGCCTTGTTTTTATCTGCAGTAAATACCGTATATGACATCTAACCTAACTAAGGTGTACTACTAGAGTAAGAGCAAGTAAAATGTATAACAAGGATGCTGTAAAATAAAGTGCTACTGAACCGAATTAAATAAACAAATAGAGTCACTGCACTATTAATAAGTGTAGTGAATAACTTATGAATGACACATTTATAATTAGGTATATGAATAAACAGTTGAACATTGTATGTTTATGTTCATGACACATGAAATCTACAAAAATGTAGCCTAGAATACTTACAGAAGGCAAAACGGACGGCTTCAGAACAGCAAGAGTGATTTTGGTTGTTTTGCCATCGTAAGTCAATCCCTCCATCTCCACGGTGTGAAATTTATCCTCCGCCTCAGCACCCAAACACACCTGAGAACACAGGTAAAGAGAGGAAACTGGTTTGTTAATGTGACTTTGTGGGCAATGAAAATTATTAATATATAATATAGTTACTTAGCATAGTAATGATGAACATTACAAACAATATTCACAATATAGAACTGAATGCAGTGTTACAGAACAGAATGTTAGTACCTCAGGATAAAATGAAAAAAAAAGAACAGAACAGAACAAAATAGAATAGACTGTTTCTCTCTGTTACTATTAATAACAATAATTACTTATCATATAATCATGCATTTTTTACAGAACAAGACATCATTTTATTATTTAAAATGCTACAGAAAATGACAAACTTAAAGAACAAATTGGTTAAAACAAAATATACGAGAATAGAAACTTAAGACATTGCATGACTGCACCTCACAGCTTCTACATTTCTCTTTAAGGTAGGACTGATTAAACTATTCCATCCACGACTGAATATCTGTAATACTGAAAAATGTAAATGATATTTCATTAATTCATCTTCCTCACCGCCTTGAGTGACAGCTGATGTTCAGCCTCATCATCATCCAACTCAACTTTGTGCTCTTTCTTATCAGCTTTCAATGAGCAACCTAAAAGAAAAAGACAAAACGTATGTTTTATTCATTAACGTTGAAAACATAATGTAAACTCTAGGGGAAAACATCACAATTACAATCAACACCCACATACTAGACAACATCCTTAATAACGGCTGCAGATAAGAGATCATAGTAAACTAAAGGGGAAAAAAATAAAGACTTCTACTTCTCTTGTACATAATATGTTTAAAATAAGAACGAAAAACACACCCAAGCTCGTATTTACATTAGGCTGTAAACAAAGGCAAACTCAGGGCATGAGGCTAGCTGCATTAGCCACAACTCTTTTATTATTCTGCAGTACTGCAGCAGCCGCATGTCATATGAATGCATAATACTGATCATCGCATATATATGATTATGCAACATGAGGGTTTATTTCAGCTCACCAAATAAATACATCTGAGGTCGGCTGAGATCTTTAATGTTATCCTCCATTTTTGCGCCACAGAGGGTCCTGTTAATCGTAATTCCGGCGTGGGGATTGACACTTGAATGGACGAATGAGAGTGCTAGAGTGGGCGGGCTTTAGTACGCGTCGTCCAATAGCATTCACCATCGGTGGTAAAGTAAACTGCCCTTTGTTTGCGTTTTATTGCGTTCAGTACCCAATTTATCCGCCAGATGACGCCATGTAATAACAATTCAGTACACTTGCCTCTGTTCACCCATCCATCCATTCTCCAAACCGCATGTCCTCTGTAATCTTTTTCCAAAATAAAACTGGTTTACTTTAATATGAGCTCAATATATAATCCCAGTTAAACTATTAATTATTATTATTATTATTAGTAGTAGTAGTAGTATTAAAATCATTGATATTATTTTAATACCAATAAAATGACTGTGTTCTCAATCTTTCAGCAAAATTTGATACTTGCTCTGTTGCTGAAACAATCCAAATAATTCGCATGGAAAAAATCACGTCCTGTTTGGTACAAAGCAATATTAGTATCATAGCATTGCATTTATGAATGCAACAAGTGTCTCAAACACCTCACAGATAGAGTACCACTGTCTCTGGGACAAAACAAGGCTCTGTGAATAACCAGTCAAAAACGCCTGTCAGACTGTCAATCATTTTGCGAGCCGGGTTTGATTGGCTGGCAGGTCTTCAGAGGGCGGGGTTTAGGAAGATAGCGCTTAGTTAAGATTTACAAAGAGGTGAGTGATAGTAAAACGACTAAAAATCGCTTACAGTACATTTGTAGCCGACTGAATTTATTCATATTAATAAATCTAAATGAATGGCTCTTTTAAGCCCTGCGCTGATAGTGATGGGAGAGCCGAGGCTTTTCGAAAACTTCGGATCAATTGAACCAGTACATCAAAAAATGATTCACTGTAATGCTCGAAGACATCTGCAGGTTAAAACTGTAAATGCCACAAAAACAGCAGAAATATGTTCTTTGGCATGTTCTGTAGGCTAATCTAGAAATAGATATTAATTTATTTTTGTAATGTGTAGTCATTTTGTAGCACTTCATTTTACAATATTGAAAAACACTACAACGTTTTAAGACCTTAATAGTACATTTTTATGAACATAAACTTTAAATTTGATTTGAGGTTAGTTACTCCATTAAATATACTTTATAAATAGTAGTTTATTATTTTTTGAAGGTGTTTCGTTTACACCAAACATCTTGTAAACACTATAACAAACAATTTTAAGACCATAATACAATATTCTACAAAAGTTTTATGAACATGAATTATAAAGCTGATTTAAGATCAGTTACAACTAGACGATTTTTTTTTTCTTTTTCATTTTTGGCAGAATGGCAAAGGTGAAATTACGTCACTTAATGAATAAAACGCGCTCCAAAGCATTGATTCAAAACATCAGCTGAACACGCAGCGCCAGGTGGTGCTTTGGGAGATGGAAAGGGAAGAAGCATCAAATAATTATTAAGGTATGGAAGGATATGCGAGAAATGTACCAAGCAAAAACAAGGAAAACTTAAATCATGACTATACAACAGCAAAAGTAGGTGGTGATATGCACAAAGATTGCAACAAGCCAAAAAAAAAAAAAAAAAAAAAAAAAACAGAAGAAGAAGATTCAAAACAAACGATTCAGTAAGTTTTCGAAGCTTTGTTTTGAATGCGCTGGGTGCCTCGTATAGTTCACTAGGCCGTGTCGCTCCTCGACTATTTATTAAACTCTTCAGGATTTACTTGATTTCCCATTCACATGAACAAAGCCTTTCTGCTTTGTTAGAGGTGACAGCCTTAAAAAGTACGAAGATAATCGCTTCCACCCTTCATGCAGGCTCTTGGTGAAAACAGCCATCTTGAAAGAAAACTGTTCAAAACAGGCAGCACTTTAACATGAGTGACCCGTATACACACAGAGACATGCCGGTCTGATTACACACCCCAAAACACAGGCATGCCTGTCGGATCTCAAGGTTTAACATAGTCTATAGTCCCTGTCAACACTTTGCTTAACTTTCACATAAACAAATCTTTCTCATAAATCCTCACAAGGAGAGTGCAAACTTTATAAACATGTTTAGTATTGTGCATTTATCAACAGAAAACTGGTTTTGTACTCTGACAAGCCTTTTAATTCAGTATGCTTTTTTTTAATAGAAATGCAAGTTTGCATGAAACAGTATGAATAGAGTGTTTTCATGACTCATCATTAATCGTCCATATTGGCAGCTCTGAATGTAAACAATGCCACTGAACCGAAAGAAGCTTGCGAATGTAGCTAATTATTGCTGCTGAAAATAGTTAGTTTTTGTCATGTTTGGGCAGAACTAATCGGTCGGATCGGGAAAAAACATTTGGAGTTAAAAGTTATAACAAATCAAGGAGAAGAGTGCAAGGAGAATCTTGTGTACATTGGTTGGCCAAACTGAACTAGGACTTCCAGGACAAGAATCTTGACAACATTTGTGTTTGTTCTTATAATTTCCGGTCAGCTAGGTGAAATATTAGGCTAATATCTTAATTAATACTCCTCGTATGTATCTTTACCACCTATTAACTTTAGTTTGTCAAAATAATGCACCCTTTCCTGCTTACTAAGTCCTTCTCTATATGATTTATCAGCTTCCACATTTTTTTCCGTAGTTTAGATAACATAAATTAGCATTAATGTTATCTATGTTATCTTAATAACATTAACATGCAGTCCATGCTGTTGTTTACATCCGAGTATCTCCAATATGGTCGGATAACTGACCAAACCATGACATAAGTGCAAAACCTCTATATGGATGTGCCATAACACAAGGATTTGTCATATTAACCAAAGGATTTTGTATGGTTGACGAACATTTTATTTATTAATTAATTTATTTATTTATTTTATGTTCATCGCTGATCTAGTATGCTTGAATCATTCTTTTACACAAGTTTTACTAGATAAACTTAAATTGCAGCGGCAAGACTAGTTTTTACGAGCCGAAAAGGACGCACGTCACTCCTCTCTTCATCAGTCTGCATTGGCTACCAGTAGCTGCTCGCATTAAATTCAAGGCATTAATGTTTGCCTACAGAACCACCACTGGCTTTACTTGAATTCATTACTTTGGACTTATGTGCCCTCTAGAAGCTTGCGTTCTGTAAGTGAACGGCGCATTATTGTGCCATCCCAAAGAGGCACAAAATCACTTTCACAGACTTTCACATTAAATGTACCCTCCTGGTGGAATGACCTGCCCAACTCACTCCGAACAGCTGAGTCCTTATCCATCTTCATGAATCGGCTAAAAACTCATCTTTTCCATCTTTATTTAACCCTCTAACTGTAGCACAGTCTTTTCTAATTCTATTCTTTAAATTATGCTCTTTTAGATTTGTACTCCATTTACTTACTGCTTGTTTTCTCTAATAAAAAAAAAAACACTACTAACACTATTTTCTCTCTTTACAATTAACAAAGCTAACACTAGCTTGCAACCCCCAACCTATTTTCTTTTATTAATTATTACTAGTATTACTACTTTAAAAATCGTTGCTACATGTACTGCGTTAGGCTATATGAGACATGTCATAGCACTTGCGTGTTTTTGTTGCTCTTTTGTTGATTTCGCTTGCTTCCACTGTTCTCCTTTGTAAGTCGCTTTGGATAAAAGCGTCTGTAAATGTCTAAATATAAATGCAAAAACGGCCAATTATTCCCATGACGCCTGCTGAGAAACCCGTTGCACAGAATCTACTATTTTTTTTTCGGTGAAATCTTTACTGAATTCCACATTGTTATTAATATTTCACGATAAACATTTGTTAGACTGAAACACATTGGGTTTATTTAATTATTTTAGAAATATAAATGGTGTTAAAATGTGAATGTGAAATATGAAAGCCACAAAATGAAATGTATAGTTTTTTTTCTTCAGTTATGAGCTTCTTATTCTCACTTAAATTTTCTATTTAAAAACAATTGACTTTTCACCTTACTATTTTATACATCATACAGGCTTTACATCTTTTATACTTTATATTATGATTTCAGTTCTCAAATGTTGTCCCAACTTCTCGCTTTCACAGAAATGTTTTCGCAGACCTGTATCTCTTTCTGGAAGAGAACCTAGCTATCTGATTTTCACAAACACAGATGAGCAGATCAGCCATTTAGATGTGTCAGTAAAACTAAAGGTATATCAGATGTTTTTGTGTGTTGCTGTACTGTGGTGACGCTCTTGACGGCCGACATTTGGTAGAGATTGTTCCACGGATGCTATAAAAAAAAGCCTTATTATGTTACATTTAATTGTATAGTAAGTGTACTCCATTCTTCTCTTGATAAAAGACATGCTGGGCTTCATAGAATTCTTTTGGAGGAGTGACTAGACTCATAGATAGCCATCACTGCAGTCAATGCAGTCTATTTTCAGCCAAGATCAACACCTTTCATTCAAGAGTTTGAGAAAAAGACTGGGATAATTATTGATCTAAAAGTTTTTCTACAACTTGGATGAGCTGCCAAATAGAGCTGATAAGAATTACATGAGATTTATAGATTATTGCATGCATGGTGTTTTTCACTGTTCTTGTATGTTCAGCCTAAAGCTTATTGTTGTTTCTTGAGGACTATGTTTGTCTGCTTCGTGAAAATGCAGCGCGGTGGATCTTTAAACCGCCGGACATCCGATGTAATCTGAAATCGCAGACTACTTATGAAAAAGTGGAGGCCATATAGGTCATATTGGTTTGTAGCGTCTGTGAGATAAACAGGAGCCTGTCTAGGAGCACTGAGTGAGATAGGAAGTGTGATACTTTAACCTCTCACTTCTCGCTCATCTTGTGTGGCAACATTTTATTGGATGAGGTGAGGGCCCTCAGGTAGATAGGGCAAAAAAAAAAAAACATAAAGGCACATAAGGAGAAAGAGAGACTCGGAGCACCTGTGGCCAAACACAATAGAGAGTTTTTGAAAACAGAGGCCGAAAGGAATTTGAGCAAAATGAGCCAAGTCACGTCGCAGTGGCAGCATAGACAGGAAGATGAAAGCAACTGGAAGACTGACAGAGGAAATGAGGGTAGGAGAGGCGTCACCGCAGCAACCGACTCACACTGACAGGATCTTAACCAGGCGAGATGGCATCAAACTTGGCTAAACAAACCGGGGGTGTGATGGCTAAAACAGACAGTTGTCAAGTTGTTGTTTTGCTTATGGTATAGGCTGATAAATCTTTGTAATAGAAGAGAACACATAAACAAAGAAGTTTAATCAACACTTTGTAAGGAAAACAAATCGGCAGAAAAACAGATAATGTCCTGCATGGCAGAGAATTACCAGTATATTTTCAGTTAAATTTACAGACATTTCCCCTCGAACCTAAACAAAACACAATGCGATGCATAATTCAAAATACGGGTAAAACACCTGTAATAAAATAATTAACAGTGCATCCGGTTGTGTTTTTATAGGCTTTCCTGGTAACACTTAACAATAAGGTTCATTATTTAACTGCTTTACTAACAATGAACAGCATTTATTAATTTTAGTTAATATTATTAGCAACATTTACTAATCACAAGTTGTGTTTGTTAACATTAGTTAATGGACTGAACTAACATAAACTAACAAATGAACAGCTGTATTTTAATGAACTAACATTAAGTAATATTGTTCAATGTTTGTTCTTGTTAGTTAATACATTAACTAATGTTAACAAATGACACCTTATTGTAAAATATTAGCACTTTTCTAATACTGAATACATATACACTGTTCAAAAGTTTGGGATCTGTAAGACTTGTAATGTTTTTTTAAGGAAGACTGTTGCTCATCAAGGCTGCATTTATTTGATCAAAAATGCAGAAAAAAAAACAGTATTATTGCAAAATGTTACAATATAAAATAATGATTTTTATTTTAATATACTTTAAAATATTGTTTATTCCTGTGATCCAAAGCTGAATTTTCTTTAGCTGTTACTTCTTAGTCTTAAGTGTCAGAAATCATTCTAATATGCTGATTTATTATTGGAATTATCAATGTTGGAAACAGTTGTGCTGTCAATTTTTTTTTTTTTTTTTTTTTTTTTTTTTGGAACCTGTGATTCTTTTTTTCAGGATTCTTTGACGAATAACAAGTGAAAAAGCATTAAACAGCATTTATTCAAAATATAAGTCTTTACACTGTAAAAATGACCGTGAATTTAATGGTAAAAAACTGTACAAATGCTACAGTAAAAACCTGTTAAATGGTTAATGCTAAAAGACTGTCGAATTTACAGTGAATAAGCATAAATTGACATTCCCAGTATTCCCTGTGTTACATTTTTGTAAATGTGTAAAATGTTTTTGTTGTTGTTGTTGTTGTTAAAATAACTCTTTCTTCTTAGTTTTTTTTCTTAGCAGGTTTATGTTGTTACATTAATGTTTATTTCATTATTTCAGTTTCATGTGTGTTACCATGATGGTGTTTATATATGCTAATATTTAAAAGCTGTTTGTGATGAGCTTTGGTTCATATTGTGACTTTCTCATCACCACCTGCTTTTGGTGGTTATCAGTGTATTACAAAGGTATAAAACAGATTTCAGTACTTCAGTAGGTTGGTACATTACCATTATATCAGTTAATGAAATGGTATATAAACAATAAGTGAAAACCGTAAACTCTAAAACGTTGCTACTGTATTTTTTACGGTAAAATTCCAGCAACCACAGCTGCCGGCTTTCTGCCGTAAATCTGTGCTATCACTTTTATTATTCATTTAACACCTTGGCGAATAAAAGTATTAATTTATTAAAAAAAAAAAAAAAAAAAGAAATAATAAAAATTTACTGATCCCAAATTTTTGAACAGTAGTGTATATTGTTAGATGCCTTTCTATTTTAAATAAATGCTGTTCTTTTTAACCTTTCATTGATTAAAGAATCCTTAGGGTTAGGGTTAGTATCAGAGTATCAGAAGTATCAGAGGTTCTTAAAAAATATTAAACAGCACAACTGTTTCCAGCACTGATAATTAATCAGCATATTAGAATTATTTTTGAAGGATTATGTGACACTGAAGACTGGAGTAATGATTCTGAAAATTCAACTTTAATTACAGATAAAAAAATATATATTTTTATATATATTAATATAGAAAAACATTGCTTTACATCATAATAACATTTCACAATATTATTTTTTTCTGTATTTTTGAACAAATTAACACAGCCTTGATGAGCATGAGAAACTTATTTAAAAAAAAAAAAAAAAAATCTCACCGATCCCAAACTTTCAAACAGCAGTGTATATGATACTTTATTTAAAGTCCTTGAAATCTAGTATTTTAAATATATAAATATAACATTCAAAATTTGGGATTAGTAAGATTTTTTCAAACTCACCATGGATACTATAGCAGTAATATTGTGAAATATTATAGCAATGTAATATAACACTTTTTTTTTTACACTTTTTTTAATCTTCACAAGATTATTCTAATGTGCTGATTTACTAATTATTACCTAATTATTATCAGTTATTGCTTGTTCTCAATGACGAATAATGAATAATGATTCTTCTTATCATCAATGTGGAAAACCATTCTACTGCTTAATATTTTTTTGGAAAATGTAATTACCAGTTGTTGTTTTTTTTTGATGAATAGTAAGTTTAAAAGTATTAATTTGAAATAAAAATATTGGTAACACTTGACAATAAGGTTAACTTGTTACCATTAGTTAACTACATTTGAACAATACTTCTACTGCATTTATTAATGTTAATTTCAGTATTTACTAATGCATTATTAAAATCACAATTTGTGTTTGTTAACATTAGTTAATGCACTGTGAACTAACATGAGCAATGAACAACTGTATTTTTATTAACTAACACTAACAAAGATTCATAAACAGTGTAATAAATGTATTGTTCATTGTTCGCTCATGTTAGTTAATACATTACTGTTAACAAATGAAACCTTATTGTACAGTGTTGCTGAAATATTTATCGTTTTAATATGCATTTGCTGAGCAAAATTATTAATGTATGTTATATACTGTGTACTGTATATATGAAGTTAAATCAAGATGCTATTCATCTGACTTTAGTCAGTCAGTCTGATTTGGTCAGATTCATTTAATAATAATTTTAAATTATATTTTTGGCTTCAATAAAACTAGCTAATTTAGATGTCACAACAACAACAAAATTCATTTTTTTAAGGTTACCTGAAACATCATTTTATATTAAAAAATTTATTTGAATGTCTTTAGCAATTTCAGAAACAGTTTGCAAGATTTTCATACGTTTAATTCGCCTGCCCGAGAGCAAAATAAAAAATGATTATGCGTAATGAATTTCAAAACAAGCCAATCGCACAAATCCAGCAGAATTATTGTTCCCGTTGAAAGATGTGTGTTTTCCAGCTGTGTTCCCAGTCTGTGGTTTGTGCAACTGCTGGTTCTTTTCTGTAAGCCACAGGCTGTAGAGCGCTCTAATCAGTTTAGCGCTTTAGCATTTCCTGGGAGATGCAGTCGTGTGTAGAACAGAATGTAAAGGCTCATTTACTGCGAATAAAACTGCTATGATTCCACGTTCTCCTCCCTGCGTTACGTGGATATCACTCTACTGTGGTAACCAATGAGGAAACTGCTGTTTTGACTGCTGCCTTGGCTCACAGAGATCCCATCAGTTGTTTACGCCCCTACCGTGTCTGGGTGGACATGGGTGATGAATGCTTTCAAAATACTTGTCAAGGACTTGTTTTTTGTATACAAACTGTACTCAAGTGTTCTCACCAGCAGGTTTTTACAAGCTGACAACGCATGATGATGTGGGATAAATATAGGTAGTAAAATTCCAAGTAGTGTTTGTCCATGTTAAAATAAGCCATTTGTTGTTTGATTATTGTTCTGTTTTAGCATCCCAAACAGCCCAATAGTGCAACATTGGCTCAACCAGTTGCATTAGTTTACACTCTTATAAAGGTTTCAACAGGCTGTTTTCACAGCAATGCCAAAGAAGAACAATTTTTGGTTACCCAAAGAACTTTTCAATTCATTTTAAAACTGTTTTTCTCTATAAAGAACCTTGTTGTGCAATGGAAAGATTCCATGGGTGTTACAGGTTTTTCATGGACCCATCAATGCCAATTTTTAAGAGTGTAGGGTTTTACTAAGTAGGGTAGTTGTGCAGAAATGTGACCCTGGACCACAAAACCAGTCTTAAGCCGCTGGGGTATATTTGTAT
Organism: Cirrhinus molitorella; assembly: GCA_033026305.1. NCBI lineage: Eukaryota > Metazoa > Chordata > Actinopteri > Cypriniformes > Cyprinidae > Cirrhinus > Cirrhinus molitorella. Next base: position 14,290,042 of record CM065129.1, read on the forward strand.
TAATTGTCAAAAATACATTGTATGGGTCACAATGATTTTTCTTTTATGCCAAAAATCATTAGGATATTAAGTAAAGATCATGTTCCATGAGGATATTTAGTGAATGTCCTATCATAAATGTATTAAAACTTATTTTTTGATAAGTAATATGCATCGCTAAGAACTTCATTTGGACAACTTTAAAGGTGATTTTCTCAATATTTAGATTTTGTGTGCACCCTCAGATTCCAGATTTTCAAATAGTTGTATGTCGGCCAATTTTGTCCTAACCTAACAAACCACACATGAACGGAAAGCTTATTTATTCAGCTTTCAGATGATGTTCTGACCCTTATGACTGGTTTTGTGGTCCAGGGTCACAAATGGCACATATTACCTTTAAGGGGAGACACTGCAGGCAAAAAAAAAAAGTTTTTTCATGCACCCGTCAAGTTTGAGATTTTGGGCTTTTTTGTTTTTTCATGTAGTGTTTTTTCAGACTAGTGGAAAGAAATCATCCAAAAGACACTGTTTCTTTTATAGCACTTTATCTATTAAGTTCAATTACAATACATATTTTTAAAGGCTGTTTTCTCAAAATGTTTTTTCTCCTACACTGAGCCATAAATCTCCACTTCAGTAGCACTTACACTTTACATTTTTATTCCTGTCTATATCCTGAAGGTTTTCACAGAGGGATTTGTTCATATATATAATTTGCTTGATTATATACAACATTGTATTGATGTGAAATGTGAAAAATACATTGTTTTCCGTCAGTTCTAAGTATTTTCTAAATTTTGGAGTGACAAAATGAGATTATTCCCTCTAAAAACATTTGACTCTAATATGCCTAAAAAATGTTGGCATATATAGAAACACTTTATCCAGTGTTTAGATTTTTGTACTAGAAATTAGTGCATATTTCATTAAATAATGGCTCATTTGCATATTTAAACCTAACTTTGTTTTTATTCAAAATTTTTGAAATTTAATAAATCAACTGGGTAAGTAAGGTGATGACTAATAGTTCATTTTTTACCCTGTTCACCTGCAGTGCCTCGCCTTAACACCATTCTAAATTAATTTTACAGAGGATGAAACAGAAGTCTTAGAAGTCACAATTCTTTTTAATATAAAACACCTTTAAACGTCACGCCATGAAGAATCCAGAGAGAGCCTCCATAATTGCTTCCAAAGTGCGTTTTAGGAAGGACTCCAGCTTGACAGAACTAAGTTTTTAGTCCATCTCTTCATACAGGAAATGTAGAGAACATGCATCACAAACACATCTTACAAAGTCCAAAGGAAAAAAAAAAAAACACAAATAAAAAGAACAAGAATGAACGAGTCTGGGGTTGAGTCAGTCTCCTTGATGCCAAATGGCACGTAGACAAACAGCCGTCTTGATGGGTGAAATTCATCAGACAGCTTTGCGGTTGGAAAGGACAAAGCCCCTCCCTCTCTTAGATGGGTAGCTGAAGAAAGAGGAACGAGAATGTAGTGTAAGGGACGAGCAAATGACCAGGCAGATTCAGGTGGGAATGAAAATGTGAACTTGTTTGTTGTGATAATTCCACTTTAACTGGAAATACATTAGGCTTTTTGTTCCATGCCAAGACTTAAATATGCATGTTTCTGAAAAACGATAAACAAATACACAAAAATACAGTTTGGCTTAATCTGTCTTTCTACTGGTTTTTAATCACAGTCTCGAAGCTGTGATCGAAATCTTTCCATATATGAGTGGAAAAGATGTTTTTGCACAGCTAGATCTCTATACCATCCGAGTGAGAGTGTCAGAGATCCGGCTAAATTCTAATTGGCGTCCTATAAAATCCTTTCTCAATTAACTAGCACACAGTTGTGAGAGCTGTGGGTCAGACCACAGATGCGACTGAGGTGACGGACGTCACCTTGTTGTCTTCCGCCCAAGGCTGTAAGTTCTGCAGGGCGTAAAGCGAGGAGTTGTGTAGGCAGAGAGGGTCTTGTTGGAGCGGCTGACTCAGGGTCTTCTGAAAGGCCTCCTGTTGGAGCTGCAGCATCAGGCGGTTGGCTTGCTGTCGCTCAGCCTCTCTCTCCTCGGCGGTCTGCCTCCTGTCATCAGAGACGCATGATTGAAGTCAACATGATGTGCAGTGACAGAGACCCTTTTCAAATACAAAAGCGGATTATGTCAACTAACATGTTTATCTGGTGCAGGTCCTAGGCTGGTTTTAATTACCTTGAGAGATCTGAGCTCTCCGCATACACAAAAGAGACGCCGCGCCTTTGTGAAAAATAACAATGTGTGTTATGACTAAAGTCAGCTTGAATGAAACACATGAATGTTAATGCTTCTGTACGTTTAATAATCCCTTGAATGTACACATGAGGAGCCTATTGGAGCTGTCAGCGTAAAGATGTGAATATTAGTATATAACAGTACATGACAAAACAATGAATAAATGCCTGTTTATTGGTCTGGGGAACTCATATGTACTTTGATAGATCAGATATGATTAATCCTTTTACCAGCTGCATTAACTTGAGAGTTGACTCAAAAATGAACATTTTATCATTTACTCAGCCTCATGTCATTTGTTATTGTGGTATGGGCAAAAAAAAAGTGAATAAATTATAACAGAATTAAGCTCTAACATGAAATTCACAAAAAGTTTATAAGTTTGAATTAAGAAAATTCTTTTTTTTCACATTCCCCAAGGCTGAAAGGCACAGCTAGGCAGAAAATGAATCATTTTGATGATAGGGCTGTCAAATGATTAATCGCGATTAATCGCATCCAAAATAAAAGTTTATGTTAACATACTATATGTGTGTTTACTCTGTATATTTATTATGTACATATAAATACACACACATACATGTATATATTTGAAAAACATACTTATATGTATATATATTTACACCTGTTTACAATTTAAATTACAAATAAATTAGTATTTTAGATATAAATCAAAAATATTTTTTCCTTAATATATACATGCATGTGTTTGTATTTATATATACATAATAAATATACACAGTACACAGACATATAGTGTGTAAACATAAACTTTTATTTTGGATGCGATTAATCGTTGGACAGCACTTATTTTATTTTTATTGTATTGATTATATTTACCTTACCAATAGCTAAAGGTATTTTTGAGATGCTTATTAGAAAAATTTGTTATTTAAATGCGAATAGCTATGTGACGCTGGAACACAAAACCAGTCATAAGTTTTTAGCACAATAGCCAACAATGTATTGATAGCTTTCGGTCACGTGACCGGCTCGGCGACTTAGAAGTGCAGCGGAAACCTGTCAGTTGTCCATCTGTTTCACAGCCACAATATTTGAATCACCTCTCAAAAGAAAAAAACAAAGATATGTGACCAAAATGCAAGTTTTGGCCATTTGCAATCTATATTAAGCACTCGCGGCAATATTTAAATCATTAAACTGAGACAAAACGTTGTAAACGCAGTTAAACGGTACTATTAAAAGGTCAAATTCATGAAATTAATTAATGATTCATAGTTTACACAGGCAAGCAGATGAGGTATACGAGGAATATGAACGCAATCCGCTTAATGGTTTAGTGTTTTCCTTAATTGTTTACTGGAAACCATTTAACGTGAAACTTTTCACACTGCGTTTACATTCCAGGTTCATCTGCTTGCCTGTACAAAATATACATCATCAATAAGGTGTTTACTGAGTTGTGCCTTTTAATATCTGCGTTTAACTACATTGCTACTTAATGCAAACTGCATAAAAATAAAGCGGTCAGTGAAGCAAAGCTTCCTTTAGCCCTCCAGGAGGCGTTCCTATAAGCTTGTGACGTCACGTGAAAACTATCAGTATGTCAAAATGATCGATTTTTCTTTTACGCTAAAAATCATTAGGATATTAAGTAAAAAAAATGTTCCATGAAGATATTTTGTAAATTTCCTACAGTGAATATATCAAAACGTAATTTGTGATTAGTGATACGCATTGTTGGACAACTTTAAAGGTGAAAGTCTCAGTATTTAGATTTTTTGCACCCTCAGATTCCAGATTTTCAAATAGTTGTATTTCGGCCAAATACTGTCATAACAAACCATAGCCTACATCAATGGAAAGCTTATTTATTCGGCTTTCGAATGATGTATACATCTCAATTTTTTTTTTTTTTTTTCTGTCTTGAAATAAATTAAATAATTATGAATGCCCTATTTTACTATGGTCCAGTGATCACTATGGAAACACAAGCGGCTAGAAACAAATGAGTTCTGCATTTCACTCCAGGTTTTGTGATGTATAATATTCAGCTGTAGTCTGGAGACACTTTGAGAATGAAGGATGTATTTGTGTGTCGATCGTACGGGTAACAAGCCTGTGATCAAATGAGCCAAGTGCAATCACATTACTGTGATGCATTTAGCTGTGACGTGTGGCTAATGGACGCCGGGCGGCAGGTATGGAGCAACGTTTCAGACCCTCATGGTGGACAGATTTTGTCATGGAAGATTAAGTTATTAGGCTGTATGATTTCATGCATTCATGACATTTGAATTCATTTTGAAATAAACTGATTTCTGATCGTTTGGTTGGAGTCCAGCTGTGAGGTAAGATTTACCAGAATTTCACTCCTAAGAGGCCATCTGAAAGCAAGTGACCGCGCTAATGAATGTTTCCCAGCAGCTTTCAGCAGATACAGATAATTGCTGAATTAAGTCGAGCTCCATAAATATTGATGAGTAGGCATACTGCAACAACCATAATAAATTTTTATTTGTTAAAGGCCATGACTCAGCTTCATTATAAATAAATCACGTTCAGCCAGCTCGCCTCTGCCTATTGCAGCCTGTTGGTAAAACCAAAGGTAAGTAAGCCTGCTCTTAATTAGATTGGGCACTTATTTGCTCCAAAAGAGCCAACAGCAAAGGGTTGAGTAGATTATGGGGAAAGGATGGACATGCTCTCAATTATTCAGAAGTATAGGTTCAGTACTGCATGGCCAGCAAGTTTCCGCAGAGCCTTTTAAGAGCTTGAACGTTTCTGCTTGGTCAAGGCAATTGGTGTCCAATGTAAAATAAATAAACAATAAAACGCAAACCTCTGCAAATTTACACTAGTATTTTTCCGCTAGGCCTTGAATGCCCTTTTCACTTAAGCTGCGTTCTGACTAAATTAACTGCTAATGAGACATATATCTAATCAGGCATTGCCAACAAAAGGAAATTCAAATGTATCTGACATAATTAATATGTTACAACAGGATTTTAAAGCTTTATCGTAAAAGCAACAACTACTTTTATACAGTCGAGATGTAATCGTCGTGTTTAAAAATTAATCTATTTTAAATCGTAGGCTGCATAAATTTACTCACCTCCATTTTGTTCTTCTGTTTTGAAACCAGGTTTTGACCTGAGCGTCTGTCATCTTCAAGGCCTTGGCCAGCGTGGCTCGCTCCGCCGACGCCAGATATTTCTGCCGGTGGAAGCGTTTCTCTAGCTCGCAGATCTGCACCCGGCTGAACGACGTGCGGGGCTTTTTCCGTTTCGGTGGAGTTCGGTTCTGGTACGGATGACCGATCCGTCGTGTCACGGAGAACGGTGAAAGAGCAGCTGGAGAAAAACAAACAAAAAAAAAACAGGCTTGAGTAGGTGAAAAATATTTGCTATCAGTAACACTAAAAATAATAGGCATAACATTCACGAAGAACCATTAAATAATGCTTTATGTAGAATACAATTAGGAATGTCGTGAAATATTGATTACAATCATTTTATATAGGCCTACACATTTTAATGCAAGTCCGTTTTTTGAAAAAAATTAACGTTGTTGCAAATTTTTCGTATTCATTTTCAAAGTCTTGTTCATTTTTTTTTTTTATTTTTTTTTTTTTATTGGCATCAGGTAGACTATACCTCTTCCCTTTTTTCCTTCATGGTCATTAGGCCAGAAACAAACAAACGCCTCAAACTTCAAAATGATTTGACGCGCACTTAGAATCTTAAATATGGTTTAAATACGATAAGGGGTCCCACTTTATATTAGGTGGTCTTAACTACTGTGTACTTACATTTAAATTAACCATTTGATACAATGCACTTATTGTGTAAATACATGTTGTAACATTGTAGCCTACTTATATAAATGCATATAATTACTATAAATGCATGTAATTACATCTGTAGACTAATTAATTTCTGTAATTACATTTATAATTACACTGTTGACCCATCCCTTACACCTTAACCCATCATTAACCCACCCATGACGCCAAACCTGTCTCTAACCTTACCGGGGTAACACTTTATTTTAAGGTGCCCTTCTTATTACACGTTAATTATAATTACAAATAATTATGCATAACATGCAAGTAACCCTAAACACAACCCTAATCCTAACCCTATCCATATAATAAGTACATGTAGTACATTGTTATTATTTTTGGATGTAAATACATAGGTAAAGCCACCTAAAATAAAGTGGGACCTGCTAAGGTTTTCAGCGTTAACGTTTTATGTGAGTTGTATTTGTGATTCGTATTTCTGAACTAAACATAACGTTCGATTTGCGTACTGTTTCTATGGTTACCTCAGTCGAACGCGAATTTGGTTTTTGATCGTCTTTTTAAGCGTAAAAGTGGGGCTCATGATGTCCATCACACTTAACCTCAGCACATACATGGACAAATTGTATTTCTGGGTTAAAATAACACACAGTGCTAGCAGCAGTGAACTCAGGCTCATTTCCCATTCAGTCCTTCTGTATTGTTTATCCATTATTCATGGTTTTACAACAGAGGTCTTGATTGTTGCATTCAGAATTCTTTGTATGTATCTATTCGAATTTCTTTCACCTTTCCCCTCCTTTCTGTTTTTTCCCCTTTCTTTCTTTGTAGTAGAAGCAGCTGTGAATAACTGATGCGAACACTTTGGCACCTTTCCTGGATGCATGCGAGCACGCCTTGACACTATGTCACTTCATAAAAGTACGTAAGGATTAAAGGAAATATCTTTGCTAAGAGTATATGAGGACTGTGTGTTGTAAAACTATATTTCCCGACACTGGAGTCCACAAACTATTCCTATGGTGAAACTTTTCCACTTAAAGGTAACGAACTGGAACTCAGTAAAGGCCTCTAAATGAAGAGTTTATTTGCAAAAACAGAATACTCCGTTATTGGGAATTTAAAAAAAAAAATTGTTGTTGTTGTTTTTTTTTTTTTTTTTCTTTGTTTTTTTTTTTTATTGTGTTAGTTAGCTGTATTTTTTTTTTTTTTTTTTTGTATTCTTGCTTAATCAAAATAACCCAACTGCAATTTAATTGAAAATTGTTAAAAATGGGGTCTGTTTTTGCAAATGAACTCTTTAAATGGTGGTTAGGAGTCTAACCATCATGATGTTTTGGTGACTGTGTTTGCTGTCCTAATGTGTTAGCTATGACAGTGTTTGTGCACACATGAATGCATAAATAAATTGCAGGTCACCCATTGCTGTTTATTGTGCACAATGATGTTAATTTGCAGTTAATTAGCAGATTGTGGCAAACTATTATCACCATTTCAAGATTAAGAGGACCGAATGTAATATAAGAATCAAACACCGGGATAAAACTCATGTTGTCAGGAACTAACATGAAGTGTGAACTATAAATTTAAAATATAATAATTTTAAATTATAAAAATATTTTACCAGATTAAAATTAAAATGAATTTTCATTTCATCTCTCACTGCACCATATATTCTGTAAATATAGAAGAAGAAGAAGAAGCCAAAATGAATATTGAACATCTGAAGAAAATGTTTACAAGTACAGTATCTGTGTAGTGTTGCTTTTGTCCAATTAGGTGAAAGAAAAAAAGAGATTACCAAAATATATTGCATCATTTACATATACAAAATAACTTCAATAGCTTAGCCATCATAAAATGAAAAAATGAAATTAAGGAATTGGACCAGAATAACAAAATAATCAGAGAACACCTGTTTTTAGCTAAGAAACCAAGAAAGTGACCTTCGCTCAATGTGTTTTTTTATTCTTGTGGCTGAACTTGGATCTTGCAATGGTTGGCTGGTCATGTGTGAAGACAGAGAGCCAGTTTTCTGTTTGGCAGGTTGGTGTTCATGATAAAACCATGTTGGAGATGTGTAAATGTCTGTTCTTAGCTACTCAACTACATTCATTCACGTTCTTGTGTAATTCAAGATTCGTCGGTGGCTCTCAGAAGAACTTCTCAATAGTTCACACTAGTCACGCTGGGATTCCTCCAGGTCTGACATGAGGTCAGTCTGACATTGAATCTGTTTTGGACATCCTCAGAGATGCAACTAAATTTTATCGTTGTAACCTAACTGTAAGTTAAAATAAATAAATAAATAAATAAATAAAAATAGGGTGTCATGATTTTATTTATTTAGAAATTTTATTTTGATCGTAGCCTTCCTAATGCAAAGATCATTAGTTTATTTGTCTTATTTTATTAGACAAGCAAGTAAAAAGGCTACTGATTGGATTAAGCCCATAGACTCTTCATTCCTCTGCTTAATTAGATTTGATTGCTTTTAATTAAAGCGCTGATCTTGAGTGACAGGCGGCACGCGTCATCATCACTTAAGCCCACGGGTAATGATTCTAAAACGTCTGACACCAAAAGTATACAAATAGATTAATTAAACTTTTTAAAATATATTTTAGATGACAGTTTACGCCTCTGTTTTTTTTTTTTTTTCTTCCGGCGTGGTAAGCTTGATCGGTGTTTTTTATTTATTTATTTTTCACCTTTCTTCCTTTGCTACTGTAAGTCAGGTGTGCAGATTGCAGAACGAACTAATAACACATTTCCCCAAAACACTTCTCAGCAGATACATATGTGGGTCAAATGGAAACAAAAACAATCCCCGTATTCAGTCTCGACAGCGGAGGGAATTCTAAATGATAAGTCTGTGTAATAAAATTTATGGTGAGCACATCAAAAAATCAAAGCTTGCCTTAGAGAATATGCGGCCAGTAATAAAATCAGTTATACGTGATATCACCTTCATGCGACAGCGCCTGCCTTTCCCATTGCGCATATTACCTTTGTAGAAATCTAATAAATATACATGTAATGGATTCAAAGCGCGATATTGAAATATAACATGGGCATTTGTCGCTATTTACGCGGCAGTGAGGCAAAACAGAATGTGCCTTTAAATTTCCCCTCATGCTGGGAATTGAAATATCGAATAAAATAAAATAATTGTCAGGAAAAGCCATAAACCGTCCGCTCGAGAGGCTCGTCTTCCCTTCAGACACTGTCACCATGGCTACACGGCCTCGTCTCAGTTTCATAATCATTTGTATTTATGGGTGGGAAAGATCATTATTGTCATTTCAGATAGAGGGGCATCCACATGCAATTTCATTTTCCAATTTCTCCAAGGCCAGTGATATCAGATTACGACCATCACCTGCCCCTTGTTGTGATGCAGCTGGACCCAACAGCCCCCACCAGCAGCCGTAATACAAATAAATTTACCTACTGATGAATGTACTGTTATGCGAATCAGTGAAAGCGACAGAGCCTTTTCAGACCACGCACGGAACAAATACAGACACTTGCGTTTTTCTCGCGTCAGTGCAGATTCTGGTATTCGAAAATGATCAGTTATAGTATTTATTTTATTTTCAAAGTTATATATACCTCCTTGTACGCCGCAGTTGTCACCAGTGCTGCTAACATGAACAGAAAAGCCGTGCGTAAAGGCCGTTACACCATCACTGGGGCACCTGTGTTTATTGACTGAGCGACTGATCTGTTTATGCATTTCTGGATTTTTATAAACTTGCAAACTGCCAAGGAGTCAATTAACAAAAAAACATGTGGTATAGCCTTTCATCGCCTCCCAATCCGGCATGATATGTCCGGACTGCAGTGCATATCGAGTCTCAGGCCTGCCCGTGCACCTATACGCGCCGTGACACTTGTGGTGAAATGCAGACATGCAATTCAAGCTGACGGAGAAAATAGTTCGAAAAACAGAAACCTATTTCAGACAGGCGTCGTGACTTGTGCATTGTGACTAATAAGTGACTCTGGTTCCTTTAGATCGGGGAGAAAGGCACCAAATTAATTGCATTCTTTAAACTACTGTTTAGTACAATTTAAAGTAGATATATTCAAATTTAAAAGACCGTGTTTTTCCGTGTTTTTTATTTTTTTTTATTTAATTGTATTTTGTAATGTTTATATAGATTTAAATCTACAGTATTAAACATAAATATAATTTCGTTTAAAAATCTGAAGCGGTACCTTGCATCCAGCGCCATTCAAAGGCACGGAAGAGATAAAATATAATAAACGAGTGGCCCAAAGTGACTATGAGTAAAATTGATAAGCATATTTACAAAAGAGCTTTTGCAGTTGACATATCATTCTCTCATTTGAATAATTAATGAGAATAGAGCGGAATTCTGAATATTTAATGCTCAGAAATCCATATTCTTCTTCATTTTCATCTCACTATGAGTGACGTCATTTGAGGACCCGAACTGACCAAATGGAAAACGGAGGAGGATGTTACGGCTACAGATGTGATGCATGTATTTTCTTATTCATTATTTAGAATTTATTTACTAAAATTTGCATTAAAATAATATTCAAACGTATATATTTAAAATAACATTCATATAATAATAATATTTAAAATATAATTGTTTCATTTTCTGTAGTCGCCCACAGGCCAGGCTATTTTTTATTCTTTTTTTTTTTTTAGAAACACGTGCGCTTCCCTTTTTGTCCCACTTGGAAATGGCATCCAAAATCGTCCTCTGTTGGATCTCTATTGGTATTACGTTTGCGTAGATTAAAACGATTTGTCAACATGCCATTACGCATCACTACTGGCTGTGGCAACATTTAGCTCCCTGCAACCACTGTATCATAATTCATTTGTCCTAAAGGCCCAGAGAGACAGTAGCTCAAGAATATAGACGTTACTTTGTGTCATAAAACCATTCCACAAGAAACTGTGATTTTGAAAGCCACTGTTTTTATGAGCAATACACACGTATAATATCCACAGCCCGAGATGATGATGTTGGCTCTGCTGTGCGCCTGAGTTCAATGCAACATCATGGCCTCTCTCAAAAAATGAATTATTGTGCTGGTCTAAAAGACTAGCTAGTGTCACTCCTCAATTTTCAGATGTGTCGAGGGGTAAAGCTTGTCCAGTGTTTAAAGGATTTCCGATATTAATTCAAGCACATTGCAAGCATTATTACTTTAGCAGAGAAAAATGAAAAACATCAACTTAAATATAAGCACCTAATAATGGAAATAAAAAGCAATCCTTTAGACTAAAAAAAAAAAAAAAACATTTTACAATGAAATCCATTTGGCTCTAAAAAAAGTATTATCTTAAAAGAATTATAAAGGCCTATTAAATATTTTCTTCATATACAGAATTATGTATATATGCAATTATATATTACTGTATTAAAACGTAAACATTACATTTATTTAGTAAAACGAATCGCTTGTATCCCTTATTTGTAAGTTGCTTTGGATAATAGCTTCTCCTAAATAAATAAATGCAAATGTGAAGAACCGTGGTACATTTAAATACGAATCAAAAATTATAGAAATAAAATAATATACCTGGCCTATTTATATTAAATTTAGAGACTTGTTTTTCTTTTTTTAAAAGTAACAGCGCAAGTACTACATGTAGATAAATAATTTCAATACAAAAATACCCTAGCAGTTTCTTTTTTTCTTTTTATTTATTTATTGTTGTAAGTTGATTTGGCGAGATTGAGTATGAAATGTATTCTAAATGGTCTGCTGTTGTTGTTTTTTACCACGTCTGCATTTTTTAATCTTCTTAATTTATTGAAAATAACTGCGACATTTGCAGCAATTTAGTCAGCTATTAAAAACAAATCTCTTTATTTATAAAAAGGTTCCGTGCTAATGAAGCAATTTTCTCATTGTTAGCAGATAACGTTGATCTTAAAAGTCAGCAACAAATTAATCGTCCGTCTTTGTTGATGTTTGTCATAATTACACCTTTTTTAAAAAAAACAAAAAAACATAAGCAAACCTATAAGGCTGAGCACTTTTGGCAGTGCTGTCAATATTTTTTAATTCTTACCGGTCAGCCGATCTTTGGCAAATCTTCTGCTGCTCTCCATCCAGGGGAACGAGAAGCTGGCGGGGCTGCCCATGCTGGGTACCGTGGGTACGGTGGGTATCCCCGCCGCGATGCCCGGTGGATGGGCAGAAGTCGGCGGGTGAGGTGCGGGTGGCATGGGTCTGTGGGCCGGGACGCGGATGACACCACCTGCGTTCCCTGAGTTCACGTTAACGTTCATATTCATGCTCACATTCATGTTCATGTTTACGTTGTAGGAACCCGCCAGTCCCGCCGCCATAGAACAGGCCGGATTGTACACGCTGTTGTAGCCGTTGGCATAGACGTTCGGTGCGAGCGCGTAGTCCGGGTCGCCGGTTCGGCTCGGCAGCATGCAACTACTCGGCTGGTCCGAGCCATTGAGAATCTGATCTATTCCAAAGCTGATGGGTTCGTGCTGCTGGTGGGTCTGGTTCACCTCTTCGATCCCCGTGTGCTCCATCGTCGCGGTTCTTTCTGTTACGCACAGCTTGGAAGGTTGCGATGTTTAATTCCTAAAGCTTCAACCCCACACGATTAATTCCCAAAGGTACAGAATTTATTTTTAACAAACAAATATTCTTCCTTGAAGTGCTCGGAGCCCATGCAATCTTAAATCGCTGCCATACGGAAAAACAGAAATCACATTGACTCCTTCACGCATAATTCAGCATTATCCAACACTTTTTTGCATAGCGTCTGGCTCTTTTTCAGTTCCATGATGATGGCTAAAAAGCAACTCGACAGTAGAAAGGGCTCCGCGCTCGCTGTTAAAATCCCGAAGTGATGAGTTGCCAAGTTGTAGCAAACAAACCTGACGCGTTTCTGGAGTGGTGCTGTACCTCAGAAAGGCGCACGGCCCAGACTTGAGCTCATCACTGTTATCTAAAGTGAAGTGTTAACTGTCCGATACGTGCATATTAATTGTCGTGAGCTGAAAATGTCCTGTTCACGCTCCTCTTGAAGTGATTTCGAGCAGGTGAGACAAACCCCTTCTGCCCAAACTCTGTCACTCGCCTCTCCATTGGCTCTTGCGCACTTCTGTGGAGACAATGCCTCACGCCCGCACCCCTCTCTTAAAGAACCCGCTTCTGTTTTTTACCAGGGCTGTTGTGTTGTAGCTCACGGTGAAAAATAAAATGTTTCATGTTTCTAGAAAATAAAGCAGTGTAGTGGAATAATATACATACATATATGAAAGTTTGAAATCATATTTTATTTTATTTTATTTTATTTTATTTTATTGTGTTGTTGTTTTAATAAAAAATTATATTTTTTCGTGTTTTAAAAACATTAATATTTTAGAGAAAAGAAAAACATTTGTATACCAAATTAAAGTCAGTGTGCTTGCAGGAAGCCATTTTGTTGCCATGTGACGACTGTGACTCAAGGTCAGTTATCACACACAATATCACATTTTTGTGATATTTAATATTTAGATTTTTGTATTCATTTTTAAAACATTTTTGTATCATATAGCACATACAGGTGTTATTACGATGATGCTTACTTAGTGATGTTTACGTCACTTTTTGTACTCAATTAACATTTTTTTAGTCATCATGTCCGAACTTTTATTGAAAATGGTATGCTGACAATTCCCCTTGGAATTCACCTTCACTTGCTTTTCTAAGAAAGTGAATTTGTCAAGTTAAAATACACGGAATTTGAGCAGGAGTACTATTGACATTAGGTTGTAATAATATAATAATATTAATAATAAAACGCAGGGTTCATTCATTTAATGTTGTGAAAGATAGCACATTAAAATGACTTGTAACCCACAGGGTTGATGCTGTTAATTATCACATGGAATAAAGGCCAAAATGTTTAGTTCAATTGAGAAAAAAGCTCTTCAGGTTTTGTCAAGGGTACAGAAACATGCGGCTTTACACATGGCAATGCGTTTGCTTAATCAAATGAAACTGAATTTCATTGAAGTGCACTAGCCTTTGGGTGCGTAAAATAAAGGGTGAAGCTAGAGAAGCATCAGTTGCCTTTAGTGATGCAGAAGCCAGTGTGATTGGCGCAAATAATTTAACCTTTTTTCGCCCGAAGCTACAGTGGAAGATTCTCCGCTTTCAATTCAATAAAAATGAAAAATGGCGCATAATAAAAGCTGAAAGCAAGGAAAACGAATTTAATATATCATCGTTTTATTACGTACTTATTTCAGCTTTCGCACGAATAAAAATATTTCTCCGCAGCACAAAGTGGCTAGAGGGAAGCATAAAAATCAATTTTCTGAATACAAAGCTGTATCAATAATAAGCGCTCTTGTGTGTGTCTCAATAGCAGGAAAACATGTTGTTGGTTCTCAATGATATCGAATAAAGCAAACCGGAGTCTTGGCTTTTTAACTGCGTGAGGTCGTGTTGTGCAACAGCATCATCTCATAGTTAGGCTAAAGGCCTATCAAAGCGTTTGTTTTTTTCTCAAACATGAAAAAAGATGATCATATAGACTTGCGTTTCTAATCCTTGACTGAAGACGGTTTCTTTGGCGGAGTGATGATGGTGCTCAGACAGAGAGCTTTAGAGCATCATGATTTTAAAGGCCCATCTGAGGTCATAACGATCAGACACGACTGAGTCTGTCTTCATCACGAGGCAGTTAGGAAATTAAGAACGAACTCAATCATAATTAACAGTCAAGATTAACTATTATTCCCTGGTTTTCATTTCCATGATTTCGCCCTAATGCCATTTTGTGTTCTATATACACATATGCAATTGTAGATCTAATTTCTTGCGTATTCATATTCCTCCAGCAGTTATTTTCCCTAAGATTGCTTTATTTTAACCACAGTTATTATCGGACTAAATGAACTGTGCTGAAAATATTTTAATTGCGTTTCTCTCTTGCTGTTATTGAGTTGAATTAAATTCCAGAAGCAAACGGTACCCCGCTTTCTCGAGTTGTTTTCGTCAGCACTGAATGTTAAATACAATTACATTTTCGCGCGGAGGCAAAATATTATCTAATGGTTACTAATTGGTTTAAGTTGTAATTATTTTTAACACTAAGAAGCGCTCAAATTATTGAACCTGACAAACCGCGCCTACCCAACTCTTGTTTCATTTCATTAGGTGCAATGGAGTGTTTATTCTAAAATCCATCCAATTAATGTCCTTTTAAAACATTGCGATGTAGAATCAAGACTGAAATTGCTATTTTCAGATGAGAGAATCTCAAATGCATGCCGGGAGATCGTGAAAGCAAATTAAAACAAACTTCTAAGAATCACTGTCAGCGATTTTCTTATTTTTTTGTAGCCTATTCACCTTTTTTGCCGTAAGCTCGGACGCGGCCATTTGTACATTTTATGGGTCTGGCTTCCGTCTCATCCGCATTCTATTTTTATCTGCACAAAACAGCATATTTTGCTGCTTGATACTGCAAATTGGTGTGTTATATTTAGAATGCTACGTTATTTTAACGTAGTATTCTAAATATAACACACTGGTTTGTAGTGGAGCCAGTTGTCATTCAACTCCTTCTTTCCCTATAGCCAATAATGAACCGGAAGTCTCACCCATTAGGCTTACTAAATAATTATAAATAATAACTACGAACCCCAATCAAAGGTGACTGGGTAGCTAGGCTAGTTGGCACACTCGGCTGCCATGATATATTTACTTTTGTAAATACTGAAATCATGTTTGATAACGCCTGTTTTTTTTTTTTTTTTTTTTTTTTTAACCTAATTTAGTTAGTGCCCAAAGCTTTCTAAAACGGCCTTCCTTCCGTGGTCTCCGGGTGGAAGCCTAATATAAAAGCCCTTATAGCTGGTTGCCCTTAGGCGATGTCTTGGCAAGGCTGTTGAGTGTATATAGGGTCATTGATAAATCGGAATCTCCAGGCGGTGCTGATAACAAAGTATAAAGACAAAGCGAAGACAAAAAGAATTTGTCACAGTTCGCCTTTCAACAGATTCGGTGACCCGCCGCCCTCCCGGGTGTAACCTGTTTCAGTGCGCTTTTGGAGATTTGCAAACAACTGCGATAGTGTTTGCTCAATATGGTGCCACAGGGATTGGAAGGCGATACCAAGCAGCACAGCTCATGACAAATGGCGATTACAACGCTACATAAAGAATGAGATGAGTCAGTAGCAAAGTAGCTACTCACAGCCTCTTTTTTTTGCCAGTAATTTAGCCTACACTAGCTGTCAATCTAGACAAATTGATGTCGAGGTATTTTTTGTAGATTTTAAAAGAGAAATAATCAAACAAAAACAACGTGACAACCAGCCATTTGAATGTATTGCCTGAACACCTGCCGGCCGTGTTCAATATGAACCCGGCACGTGGGTTTGAAAGGAAAATCCCACCCATCACAGCTGCATCCATCTATAGATTATGAGGACTGACTGTGTAATGCATCTGTTTTTCACTTTAAATGCAAGACGATCTTTTACACTTTACTGCTACTGTTAGTTTGGTTTTGCCCTTTTTTATATAAACTACACTAAAAACTCTTTTGACTTTTTTATAAACACTGCAATCTATTGCGATCAAGCCATATGTAAACAATGTAAATTATTATGAATATAATTTATAATAAATTATAAAAACATTATTATTATTATTATTACGATTATTATTAATGATATATTATAAATAATTTGTATTTATTATTATTATACATTATATTTGTAATAAAATATAAATATAATGCTATTATTATACTATTACAGCTTTGTCACTAATGCTATTAATTCATAATATAATTTTTATATTGTTCTATAAATTTATATGATTAAATAAAATTATTTTATAAATGTTGAAATATGTGACCCTGGACCACAAAACCAGTCTTAAATAACATGGGTATATTTGCAGCAAATACCCAAAATTACATTCGGTCAAAATTATCGATTTTTTATGCCAAAAGTCATTAGGATATTAAGATGTTCTGTAAATTTCCTACCATAAATATATCAAAACCTACTTTTTTGATTAGTAATAAGCATTGCTAAGAACTTCATTTGGACAACTTTTCTCAATATTTTTATTCATTTATTTATTTTTGCACCCTCAGATTCCAGATTTTTAAATAGTTGTATCTCGGCCAAATATTGTCCTATTTTTAACAAACCATACATCAATGCAAAGCTTATTTATTCGGCTTTATGTATATTGCATATTGTGGCCCAGGGTCACATATGAATTATAAAAATTATGCTACTTTAATTATTATTAGTCCTATCCACCATTTTCTTCCCTTAAGAGTGGGCACGGCCATTTGTAATTTTTATGGGTCTGGCCTCCGGTCCCATCCGTCCAGCTATTTTTAGCTGTACAAAACGGCTCATTTTGCTGCTTGATATTGCAAATTGATGTGTATTACCATATTATTTTAATGTATTATCTTAATTATGATCACACTGGTTTGTAGTGCAAACAGTTTTACCGTTTACTGCACGTTGTTATTCTTATAGCGGTTAACGAACTACCCATAGGCTTACTTTCGCCGAAAAAGTATTATTTCGTCGTCTTCTTCTTATTATTATTATTAAATACAATTTATATGTGATTGTATATATGATTTTAGTATAATATAATTTAGAAATTGTAAATGTAATGTTATTATTATCATTATTATTCGTTATGTTCTTAATCTAATTATGTTACAAGCTGAAATGGTTGAGACTTCAGCCTGTGTCTTTCAACAGAGAAATGGCGGAACAGCTCTGCCTGATCCCAGCGCCTCTTAGTGTCAGTACATCCTTTTACCTTCAGCATTTCCTCGTGTGCATCTTGGCCTTGTGCCCCTCAAATGCATGTGTGTGTGTGTGTGTGTGTGTGTGTGTGTGTGTGTGTGTGCGGGCGTGTGTGTGTGTGTGTGTGTGTGTGTGTGTGTGTGTGTGTGTGTGTTTGCTTATGTGTATGCGCGCGCCGATGAGCCTGTCAAAGTGGGGATTCGCATCCATTGCACCATTCTCCATCCCTCCCATGACTGTTGTGCTTTCTGCTGTAATTAGGTTGAATTCAGAGCAGATTGAATTACGTTATTCTGCATCTCGAGCTGCAGTCCTTGACTTTCTCTCTCCCCCGGGAGAACCTGGCGCCTCCTTGCCCGATCAGACGGCTTCAACTGGACGGACCGCCAAAAGGGAAAAGCGTTCAGGAGCGCACCGGGATCTCCGATACGTCATCTGGTAATGTGGACTAAATGAGAGGTGTGAGGGCAGGGGAGACAGGATAACATCGCAAGGTCTTGTGTGACCCGAAACAGATAAAGTGTTGGAATAATGAATTGTTTTATTCGCTTTGTCGATATGAATTTTGCGCGCAGAGGGCGTTGGGAGAAAAAAAGAGATGGTAAAGGAAGAAGAAGAAATTTGTTTCGTTTTTGGATGTAAACAGTTTATTTCGAACTTTAGTCTTCACATTGTTTATTATTATTATTATTATTATTATTAGTGTCAAATGAATTAATCAGATAAATAAGAGAAAATATGTTACTAAAAAAGGAATTTTATTACTGCTATCTTTGTAGCTATTTATTTTTTGCTGTATTTTGAATAACATTACATATTATCAGAATTACATTTTTCATCCACGTAAATCAAACTTTTCGATTTGTTCAATTAATTAACTATTTAGGGACGATACATTTGCACGTGTTTTTAAATAAAAAATAATGACAATAAAAAAGTAAAACGAATGAACGTATTTTCCTTTCTTTTGTGTAATTATTCTGTATTTTCTTACAGCAATTCAGAACATTTCTGGTAGTAAATTTCCTTATCTTGTAGGTCGTAAAAAACAAATGAAATATATGTATTTGTGTAATCATTTTGTATGTTTGTATTTTGGCTTAATAATTACATTAAATCTCAACTGTAATTTTATGGAACTAACTATTTGCAAAGACATGAATTCTGTGCCTTGCGATCTGTTATTAATCAAGTTTTATATATTCATGATTGTATATTTAATGAATGAAATGTTCAAGTATTAGGAAATACAGGGCACAATTCACATTTAAGAGTGACTTGCTTCATTTTAATTGGGTTTTGTTTTGTTTATGTTGTGGAAGTGTGAAAAAAAAACAAGAAACTGCAGTTTAATACGGGTTTTAATTAGTTTACTTATTGATAACGAAATTAATTAAACATCTTTTGATATGGTTCTCTGTAAGCTGGGGTAAACAGAACAAGATGATAGATAGATAGATAGATAGATAGATAGATAGATAGATAGATAGATAGATAGATAGATAGATAGATAGATAGATAGATCATTTGTCGCTCTTTTTCCTGAAGAGTTTCCACAGTGAAACATGTTTAATTTAAACGCATCTGCTTCAACCATTATTGTGTTTCTTGTAATCCATCTTTTGTGTCTTTCGTTCCGATCGCGTTTCTACAAGCGTCTCGTTGAAGTGTCAAAAGCGTAATTAAGCGTATCATTGGCTTTGTGTTGTTTACAAACCGCGAGCAGTAATTTAATTTCGTCCACCAGCCGCCACCGGCACGGACTCAGCTCTGATGCCCGCGGGCTCCGGGCGGAGAGGGACCTTCTGCCAGCCACCTGCGGGGGTGGTAACCCGGGGGAGGGGTGGCATGGGCCAGCCTAATGAAAACAGACGGGAAATGTTCAAATGTATGTAACAATAACAGTTTGTTCACTCTCTTTTGTTCCTACTGCAAGAAGGGCGTCCTAAGCATTCTGTGCGTGACAAGAGCAAGCCTGTCTCTATTACTATTTAAAATGGCACATGATATCAAATTTTAAGCACCAAGAGAGCAAATGAAACGCCAAGCGTCCCTAAAAAATATTAAAGCAATACCTGAACTACAAATATTGTTGAGCCATTGTATTTTCGGTCATAAAACGTAGAACACACACGTATATATATTCAGAAATTGGTATAATAAAACAAATAAAATAATAATAATTTAGTATCAATAATAATATTTATTATTCATAATAAATCAAATGTAATTAGTTTAATAGTGCTTGTGAGAGAGACACACACACAAAATGTATTCATTTACCCCATTTCAGACACACACACACACACACACACACACACATATATATATATATATATATATATATACTTTCATTTTTTTTTCCAAAGAGAGGAAAAGAGAGAGAGAGAGAAAATACAGATAAATACATGGTGGAGCAGGAGTGAAGAGAGAGGGAGAGAAGGGTTTTGGTAATAATGATGTACCCTCAGGCTTAGTGCTGTCTATCATACAGCCCCCCTCTTCTTGCTCTCTTGCTCTCTCTCTTTCTCCATCCCTGCACAGTCTCAGCACAGACAGGCCTGTTGTATTAGATGGGGGGGGGGGGACCCAGCGTCTGGGCCAAAACATAGGGAGCACCAGCCTCCTAATTGATGACTCCCTTTGAGTGAGGAAAAACACTAGCTGAGATTGATGGCCTTGCAATTTACGGCTTTTGGAATGAGTCCTAGCAGCATTAACTCAATAAGGTGTCTATCAAACTGGCCTTATAGCCCATCCTATGACAGCACTGAATGACTTTAATTACAAGGCATTTGCATGAAATATTGGGAAGACAATGCATATATCTTAGGGTAAAATAGGGGCTAAGAATAATACATCATCATTTGCACCTTGTCTTGATCAGAGTAAGGATTTCTTAAGCTAATGCATGTGTTTTGGGCCAAATCTATTTGAAGACTGTTCCCAATATGATATTTGGGTAAGACTTTACAGTATACATGTGACTATAATCATAATCCATATATTGTGACATTATGTGCAACTACAAGCATTTACTCAGCTTTTAAAATATGTGATCCTCACTCTGGACCACAAAACCACTCAATTTTGAAATTGAGATTTGTGAAAGCTGAATAAATAAGCTTTCCACTGATGTATGGTTTTTGTATGATAGGACAATATTTCAATATTAGCAAGAAGCAAGGGTTTCAACATAAAAATGCCTTGATGGATTTGTTTCTTACAAATACACAGCTTTTCATTCCGAAGACATTAACTGATGAACTGGAGTCGTGTGGATTATTGTGATGTTTTTATCAGCTCATTCTGACGGCACCCATTCACTGCAGAGGATCCATTGGTGAGCAAGTGATGTAATGCTAAATTTCTCCAAATTTATTCTGATGAAGAAACAAACGCATTTACATCCTGAATGAAATTAAATATTTAATTTTGCAGGACCATGCACACTTTAGTTGTATTTTCACAGGTCATTTTAGTAGTATCCTGTATCATCCTCAGTTGTTTTTTGGGCTGCTTGTATTTCAGATTGTTGTTTTTATTACTATAATTATTAATTAATGCAACATGTAATATACAGTAAACACTGTAATGTAAAGTGTTACCCAAAAATATTGTAGAATATCACTTGCTCACCAATGGATCCACTGCAGTGAATGGGTGCCATCAGAATGAGAGTCCAAACAGCTGATAAAAACATCACAATAATCCACATGTAATCCACTTAACTCTAGTCTATCAATTAATGTCTTGTGACAAAAAAACAAAAAACAAAAAAAAAAACAATGTATATTTGTAATAAACAAGATATTTTAACTTTAAATGATAAAATACTAGTCCATCATTCATAATA
This sequence comes from Cirrhinus molitorella, assembly GCA_033026305.1. Taxonomy (NCBI): domain Eukaryota; kingdom Metazoa; phylum Chordata; class Actinopteri; order Cypriniformes; family Cyprinidae; genus Cirrhinus; species Cirrhinus molitorella. Next base: position 14,311,736 of record CM065129.1, read on the forward strand.
ATGCTTCCTCCAGTGAAAAAGTTCATCCCCTACTGTCCTTGCACATCAAAAATCTACCAACATGTTTGTTTGGAACTGTTTTGGACTGTTTTGGCTTGTAAACAGTGTTTTATCTGTGCAGATTCTGTCCTGATAAAGATGACTTTATGCATATATTATGCATAGAGGATACTTATTATTAACAGGAAGCAAGGGTTTGAACTTAAAACCACCTTAATGATACATTTGATTTTTACAAACACACAGCTTTTTGTTTTAAAACATTAGCCGATGGACTGGAGTTGTGTGGATTTTTGTGATGTTTTTATAAGCTCATTCTGATTGCACCCATTCACTGCAGATGATCCATTGATGAGCAAGTTTCTCCAAATCTGTTCTGATGGAGAAACAAACTCACTTTGACAACCTCTTTTAATTGTATTTTCACAGATAATTTTAGTAGAATCCTCATGTACATAATTAGGTCACTCTGAGCAATTGTTTTTTTGGGCTGCTTGTGTTGCACATTGTTATTTTTATTGCTATAATCATTAATTAATGCAACATGTAATATACAGTGGACTCTGTAATGTAAAGTGCTACCCAGCAATATTGTAGACTCATCACTTGTTCACCAATGGATCCTCTGCAGTGAATAAATGAAGAGAGTCCAAACATCTGATAAAAACATCACAATAATCCAAATAATCCACACCACTCCAGTCCATCACTTAATGTCTTGTGAAGCAAAAAGCTGCAGGTTTGTTATAAACAAATCCATGATTAAGACATTTTAACTTAAAACAAAAGTACCAGTGAAAAAGCTAATCTCCTAGCAAAATCCACTGACATTGTTTAGAACTGTTTTGGCTTGTAAATAGTGTTTGGTTTATGCATATTTCTCTCTTGATTCAGAGGAGACGACTTTATGCATATATTATGCATATAGGACACACTTATTTTAGCCTAAAGCAAGGGTTTGAACTTAAAATGCCTTAATGATGGATCTGTACAAACACACACCTTTTCATTTTAAAGATGTAACTGATGGACTGGAGTCGTGTGGATTACTTGTGGATTATTGTGATGTTTTTATCATTTTATTTTAATGGCACCCATTCACTGCAGATGATCCATTGGTGAGCAAGCTGAATTTCTCCAAATCTGGTCTGATGGAGAACTCATCTTCTTACTCTTTTAATTTTAGTAGAATCCTGTATTATCCTCATGTCCATAATTAGGACACACTCCTCATATTTTGGGCTGCTTGTATTGCACATTGTTGTTTTTATTACTATAATCATTAATTAATGCAACATGTAATATACAGTGGACACTGTAATGTAAAGTTTTACCAAACAATATTGTAGACTCATCACTTGTTCAATGATCAAATAATGTCTTGTGAAGCAAAAAGTTAAAAATATTTAACGCAATTAACGCATGGGCGGGGCTAGGCACTCACAACTTCTAAAGAATTGCTATATTTAGATGAGCGTCTTTACGAACACATCAAACGGACTTTTCAGACACATAATCCAACTTTACTTCAGCACCAGAGGCAAGTCAAGCAAGCGCCAAAACAGTACCGGTGACGAGGAGCTTCAGTAGGACATCAGTGAACTGCGGTCAGATGAGATGTTGTCAGGCCATATGTCGGTAAAAACAAATTTATCTGTCCTGTCAGCCGTTATACTGTGCTCGTAGCGCGGGCTCTTCAAGTGCACGCACAAATGTGCCAGTGCGTGCTGTATTAGGCATATATTAAAGCACTGTATCATATTCAAACCCAAATGAAAGCGAGTATGCAATGTCGTAGTTATGTTGTGTCGTCTGATAAGACATGAAGTTACAAAAAAAGGTGTTTAAAGCTGCCTTAAAACTGTGCAGGTAAGTATTTATTATTTAAAGCAGTGGCAGCAGTGGCAACTTAAAGTAACAGCAGCCAAAATATCCTATAACCAACTGCAGTGATGTCTGTTAATCAAACAACAAAATTAAAAAGAGGAAATGAATAACTTCTGTAGTTTTTTTAGTGTTTGATAATATTAGGCTATATTTTATTGTTTAAGGGCTCAGGTAGTTAGCCTATATGACATTTATTATAATGGGTTTATGTGAAGATTTTAAGTCTAATAAATATTAAAGTGATAGCTGTAATGTTGAATGGTTATATTCAATGGATAAATATTGGGGGGGGGGAAAGAAACATCAGTTAGAATCAGTGATACTTGCCTTCAGTCACAAAATAAGATGGCATTAATCAAATATTATAAATGTGTACATTCTTTATGTTGTATCTACATTCATTTAAAACATGGATGTGAAATTATTGCAATATGAAAGTATAATTAAAAACTTTAATGTCAGGTAGGATTAATCGCGATTAATTTCAGGAAAAATGTGTGATTAATTATTTGTTTTTTTAATCGATTGACGCCATTAATTCGTTTAGAACTGTTTTGGCTTGTAAACAGTGTTTAATCTGTGCATGTTTTTCTTTTTAACTTGAGAAAGCAATATTATGGATAGAGGCCTAATATTTTAGCCTGAAGCGAAGGTTTGTACTTAAAAACTTAATGATGCTTAATGATGATGGATTTGTTTCTTACAAACACACAGCTTTTAGTTTCAAAGACGTTAACTGATGGACTGGAGTCGTATAGATTACTTGTAGATTATTGTGATGTTTTTACCAGCTCATTCTGACGGCACCCATTCACTTTAGAGGATCCCTTGGTGAGCAAGTGGCGTAATGCTGAATTTCTCCAAATTTGTTCTGATGGAAAAACAAACTCATCTACATCTTGAATGGTGTGAAATTAAATATTTAATTTTGCAGGACCATGCTTTGATAACCTCTTTTAATTATTTTCCCACAAGTCATTTTAGTAGTATCTTGTTTCATCCTCATGTACATAATTAGGTCACACTAGCCAATTGTTTTTTTGGACTGCTTGTATTGCACATTGCTATTTTTATTGCTATAATCATTAATTAATGCAACACGGAATATACAGTGGACGCTGTAATGTAAAGTGTTACCCAGCATTATTGTAGACTCCCACTGTAATGGTTATTTGTAAAGTCTAGACTGGACTTTAATAATCTGGCCCTGTCGTCTGAGGGTCCTACACTGTTTAATTTCGTGCCATTTTATCTTGCTGTTTCCAATAGCTACAGTCAGTCTTCGGCGAATCCTGTTTTCCCAGCCATCTCGAACGAGTAATTGCATTTTCCATTTTCTCTCACGACAATGGAGCATCCACAGCACGCGTGTTATTAATCATAATGAGCTCCGCAAATAAGCCCTCATGCATCATGAGAGAGAGAGAGAGAGAGGCACTGGAAGAGTTTACAACTTGCAAGCACAAGCATTTTTCCCCCATTTTAATGGATTTAAAGTAAATGAATGCGCTTTAGTTTCATGTTCACTTCATTTTCAATCATGTGGAGGAATGTTTGTTCCATATGCACTACCACCTGAATTTTAAGCATGTAACGGGTATTAGTTATGCTGTAATGAAATGTTGCATGATGTTGGTGCAACAAATTTATTTTAAATATCATTCATGTAGCTATGACATAGTTTAAAAACTTTTTTTTTTTTTTTGATGTAATGCTTTGGAATAATTAATCATACAATAATTTGGCATAAAAAGGAACTACTCTGTAAAAATGATTATTCAAAGTGTGTTTTACAAGAAAATACTATTTCAGTGTTTCTGCTTAAAAAAAATATAAAATAAACATGTTTAATTTGGTGTTACTTGCCATTTCTTTGTAATTATTAGTGAAATTTACTATCAATTTCTGAGTTAAAACTCAGTCAAAAACCAGTCAAAGGTTTTTGAACAGTAAGATTTTTAATGTTTTTTAAAGAAGTCTCTTCTGCTTCCCAAGCCTGCATTTATTTGATCCAAAGAACATAATTACATAATAATAATTATTATTATTATCAATATTTAAAACGGTTGAGTTTTTTTTTTATTATTCAGGATACTTTGATGAATAGAAATATCCAAAGATCAGCATTTATCTGAAATAGATTGCTTTTGTAACATTATACACTATAACATTCAAAAGCTTGGAGTCGGTATAAGTTTTATAAGACATTTATAATGTTACAAAAGATTTCTATTTCAGATAAATGCTGTCCTTCTAATTTTTCTATTAATCAAAGAACTTTAAAAAAAATCTACTATGTTATGTTTTCAACATAATAATAATATTTTTTTCTGAAGGCTAATGTGACTAGAGTAATGATGCTAAAATTCAGCTTTGGAATCACAGGAATAAATTACATTTTTAAATATATTTAAATAGAAATAGTTCATAGTTCATTTAAATAGTAAAAATATTTCAAAATTTTACCGTTTTTGCTGCACTTGGGTCAAATAAATGCAGGCTTTAAAAACATTAAACATCTTAGTGTTCAAAAACTTTTGACTAGTAGTGTGTGTGTGTGTGTGTGTGTGTGTGTGTGTACAAATATGTCTCAATTTTCTTCATAAGTTTGGGATTGATGTTTCTCATGGCCTTAAAGAGTTCCACAAGTAAGAATTGCTTTACAAAGTTAAAATTATGTATTTTAATAGTTAATAAATGAGGAAAATAAAGCATCAACAAATGTCCAACATACAGTTTTTTGATCACTATGTAATTAACTTATTTTATAAACTATCTACATACACATTTACATACTAATATGTACATTTTAGGTGCACCCTATAAGGCTAAATAAGGTACAAAAGTGTATCTTTTGAAAAGCTACTGCACCAGTGTTAGCTTTTGTACCTTTTTTCCTGAAAGTGTAGTTTTGATTACTTCAATATCAGAAATACCAATGAAGCATGAGCAGGTAAAAACTCAGCTTTACTTCTCATCAGATAAAAGAAAGGTCGTTTAAGGAGAGGTTTTTCATGCAGGCTATCGTTGCTGTTCATCTGCAAACCGTTTTAGAACAGGCCTAAAGGTGTGTTAGCAAAGTTCTTGATCAGTCCATTTCATGTATGTTTGATTAAAAAGGTGCACAGATCAATAATATATATTATCCAGGAGATCCCGAGGTGAGATTTTAGCTGATAATGTAGTTATCTAGAAATACGGCCGCTTTGATATCATTTATTACAGTTCACGGTAGGACCTCCAGGCTGAGTCTAATAAATCTGAGAGTAACAGCTAGTCTGCTAGTGGCCTCTGCCCTGCTTAACTCTATAAGAACACACAGTCTGAGGACTTCATTATGTCTTCACAAACACTGCCAAATCGATCCGGTCACCCTTTCAGTGGCAGAATCGGTCGTGGTGGAAACAAAAGGACAAATCTAATGAACAGTATTTGTGTTTAGGGTTGCTTTGCTGCCCTGTAGGAGTGTCTGGCACAGAATATTTTGTCCCTTCTCTAATTAAGAGCGGTAAAATAAACTCAGCTTGAGCCCTGCAGTGGGATGGGGGAAAGGAATGCATTAGCGCCTAACGAGGAAATGATTGCAGCTTGGAAGAGGGAAAAGACTGAACTAGTGTAGTCAGAGACACCTTCATGGCATCAGGCTGTAGAAGTCTTCTTGGCGCGTGCGAGTGTGTGCTTGTTTGCCCGTAACTGAAGTTTTTATGTTTGTGTTTTAGGTGCGTGAGGTTATATGTTTGTGTTTGCACGTTTGTGAATGTGTGTACAAGCCTCTGTGTGTTTGTGCATGTGTGTGTGTGTGTGTGTGTGTGTGTGTGTGTGTGTGTGTCGAGCCATCAGTCAGGTAACTCATGTCAATAGAAGTTTCTCACTGCAGGTGAACCCTGTAGAACTGTACTGCTGTTGATGAGTGATGAGTGATGACACAACAGTGGATTGACAGCGGTTAAAGGGTGAGTCTGAGCTCTTTTGCTCCACGCTTCACCTCACCACACAAATACTCATTAAATGGATCTGTAGCTGCCAGAATATCTCAGCACATCAACAGGCCTCAGAAAGAACCGATTTGTTGGAATCCGACGAATGCCAAACACGCTCCAGAAGGGGAATCACAACCGTTTTACTTTTACCGTATGTCTGTCATTGCCATTTTTCACCTTTCGGTTTTAAGACGTGTTGTTCATTGATGCAAAACCACAGAGTAATGTTGTTGATGAAGTCGATGAAAAGAATTAACGCGATATGCACCGCGTATGACCTCGGTTATGAGTGATGAGGGGTTGTGAGGCCAAAGTTCATTCTGCTTATTCCAAGGCACACAACAAATGTAATATATGTGAGCACTTTTTCTTTTCTAATGTAAATTTATTTGTAAAACAAAATTATAGAAGCCCATTTTCACCTCAGATTAAGCCTTATTAGAAAAGGTCGTTGTGAAAAAAAAAAAAAGATATACTTGCAATTGACCTATCGCTAAGCCCCGCCCCCCTTAGTTACTGTTGCTACCTCAGACAAAAAAACGGAATTTCCCACTGTCTTACAATGACAGCAGTGTGAAACCTTGTCCGAAGATGTTTTTGATAAATTTTGAACATAGAAGGACCGCCTCGTCGAGGAGCATTCAAGTAGGGCTTTAATATGCCATGGAGAGATATATAAATGATTTAAAAATAAATATGGTGTGTAACATGATTAATTTGAAATCAAGGGTTTACAGGTGACAGGTCGTCACGATCGCAGATGGCAACATCCAGGATCAGCACTGTTCATGTACCGCAGTGTAAGATTAATTATTTTACATTTAACCAGTTTAATATGGAGATGCAGTGAAATGTAGACCTTCGTTTATGTGTTTTTGACTTACACTGTACATGACGTGAGAATAGTTAGCTGAGGTTTGTACGTTAGCGTGGACTCACTAACTTTAACGTTAGCTAGTTTTAGCCAAAGATATTAACAGTATTTACAGACATTTCCTGCTTGAGCAGATAAAAAAGGCCACATAATGAGAGTATGACAACCAGAAAATAACGTTAAATAATAAAATAAATTCCAAAATCCATTGCCAATCCTCTCAGGATATCTGGAATCAGGTATGTTACAGATACCTCAGGCACATAGTTTTATTATTTTTGTAGCATAAACACCATTAAAACGACGAGAGTTCGATCTCCGTGCAGCTGATACTCAACTGCCATTGGCTCATCTGTAGGTTCAACTGACCTATCGCTAAGCCCCGCCCATAGAACACAGATGAGCCAATGGCAGTTGAGTATCAGCTGCACGGAGATGGAACTCTGGTAGCACTTGTATATTTGTAGCAATAGCCAGAAATATGTTGTATGGGTCAAAATTATCAATTGTATTTCTTTTATGCCAAAAATCATTAGGATATTAAGTAAAGATCATGTTCCATGAAGATTTGTAAATTTCCTACTGTAAATATAGCAAAACTTAATTTTTGATTAGTAATATGCATTGTTAAGAACTTAATTTGGACAACTTTAAAGGGGATTTTTTCAATGTTTCGATTTTATTTTTCTCAGATTCCTGATGTCAAAATAGTTGCATCTTGGTCAAATATTGTAAGAAATTGCATGTGTATTATTATATTGGATGGATTGTCTCTTAAAGTGACCACGCCTAATTTACTAGCTGCTGTTGGTATCCTTAATGTCGATCCAAGTAAATAAAGAAAGAAAATTGATGACTGCTCTTGACTGAATTACTTTGCAGTTTTAACAAGAATTAATCTATATTTAATTTGTACAGGGAAGACTATGCAATGCAATTTTACATTTGATTATACAGTTTCCATATCTGGACACATACAAACTTGAAAAACCATAATCATTGTGTAAATAGCACATATAAATAAATGGAAAAAGCATACAAATTAAAACATTTCAAACAGGGCCCACCCTGGGTCCAGGGTCACATATTGTGAGATTTGTGTGTTTGTGTATACATTTATTTATATTTGTTCTCATTTGTTTGCTCATGTCTTGTGTTGTAGTGTCCATTTTTGATTGTTTGGACTGTAAACCCAATGTTTAACTTTCTACTGACTTGTTTTACTTTCTTTTAGGTTACTATGAGAATTTTGATGGTTTTTCACAAACCTTTCGAATTAGTGTAGTGTACTATTTAAGTGTAGTGTACTATTTAAATTACTTTATTTAAATGAATGTAACTGATTACATTTGGTTACTTTTCTCAATTTTGTCTACATTTTTCTAAACTGTTACTAATTTTGAAATATTTAAAGCAAGCAGGGTTAATCTTACTCAACACTGATTTCTGTCAGACCTTCAAAATCCTTCATCTCTTGACTTAGGAAGACTTTAGCACCTCTTTTTACTTCGAGATCATTCTAAGGTTAAATATAGATTTAAAATCATAAACAAAATTTTGTTTAATAGCTATGATGATCTTTGCACACTGGCTTCTAACAATGCATTGGGAAAAAAGTATACAGGTCCTTCTCAAAAAATTAGCATATTGTGATAAAGTTCATTATTTTCTGTAATGTACTGATAAACATTAGACTTTCATATATTTTAGATTCATTACACACAACTCGAAGTAGTTCAAGCCTTTTATTGTTTTAATATTGATGATTTTGGCATACAGCTCATGAAAACCCAAAATTCCTATCTCAAAAAATTAGCATATCATGAAAAGGTTCTCTAAACGAGCTATTAACCTAATCATCTGAATCAACTAATTAACTCTAAACACCTGCAAAAGATTCCTGAGGCTTTTAAAAACTCCCAGCCTGGTTCATTACTCAAAACCGCAATCATGGGTAAGACTGCCGACCTGACTGCTGTCCAGAAGGCCATCATTGACACCCTCAAGCAAGAGGTCTGTGGGAAGGAAAAAGTGTGGCAGAAAACGCTGCACAACGAGAAGAGGTGACCGGACCCTGAGGAAGATTGTGGAGAAGGACCGATTCCAGACCTTGGGGGACCTGCGGAAGCAGTGGACTGAGTCTGGAGTAGAAACATCCAGAGCCACCGTGTACAGGCGTGTGCAGGAAATGGGCTACAGGTGCCGCATTCCCCAGGTCAAGCCACTTTTGAACCAGAAACAGCGGCAGAAGCGCCTGACCTGGGCTACAGAGAAGCAGCACTGGACTGTTGCTCAGTGGTCCAAAGTACTTTTTTCGGATGAAAGCAAATTTTGCATGTCATTCGGAAATCAAGGTGCCAGAGTCTGGAGGAAGACTGGGGAGAGGGAAATGCCAAAATGCCTGAAGTCCAGTGTCAAGTACCCACAGTCAGTGATGGTCTGGGGTGCCATGTCAGCTGCTGGTGTTGGTCCACTGTGTTTTATCAAGGGCAGGGGCAATGCAGCTAGCTATCAGGAGATTTTGGAGCACTTCATGCTTCCATCTGCTGAAAAGCTTTATGGAGATGAAGATTTCATTTTTCAGCACGACCTGGCACCTGCTCACAGTGCCAAAACCACTGGTAAATGGTTTACTGACCATGGTATTACTGTGCTCAATTGGCCTGCCAACTCTCCTGACCTGAACCCCATAGAGAATCTGTGGGATATTGTGAAGAGAAAGTTGAGAGACGCAAGACCCAACACTGGATGAGCTTAAGGCCGCTATCGAAGCATCCTGGGCCTCCATAACACCTCAGCAGTGCCACAGGCTGATTGCCTCCATGCCACGCCGCATTGAAGCAGTCATTTCTGCAAAAGGATTCCCGACCAAGTATTGAGTGCATAACTGAACATAATTATTTGAAGGTTGACTTTTTTTGTATTAAAAACACTCTTCTTTTATTGGTCGGATGAAATATGCTAATTTTTTGAGATAGGAATTTTGGGTTTTCATGAGCTGTATGCCAAAATCATCAATATTAAAACAATAAAAGGCTTGAACTACTTCGAGTTGTGTGTAATGAATCTAAAATATATGAAAGTCTAATGTTTATCAGTACATTACAGAAAATAATGAACTTTATCACAATATGCTAATTTTTTGAGAAGGACCTGTATAGATAAACCCAATTAGGAAATAAAAGTTATCGTTTGAAACACTATGAAACATTGGTGTCTCATATTTTAGAGCAGGTAATGCAATTTTAGAAAGAAATCAATAAAATCTGTATGAGTGTGAAAATATTCAGATGTAACCCCCCTTTGTAAATGTTAACATTTTCAGAAGTAACTGTAATTTAATTACACATTCTTTTCTCATAGCTGTAACAGATTTCAGTTACATTTATTTTGTAATTAAATTACATAATTACAGTATTAATGTGCTACTTACTTAAAAGTAACTAAAGCAAATGCATTACTTAATTACTTTTTAATGAAAGTAATGTATGTTACTTTTTCTCATCTAACCCGGGCTTGCTTGTTTATTTTTAATATGAAGAAGTTATATTTTTGACAAATGAAAAAGCCCTTTCACAGGCTTACTTACTCAACAAATATCTCTCAACATGAGGACAGGAGACCTGTCAGTTAATTAATGGTAAAACAAAGTAGCATTACTCATTTAAAAAAGTGACTCTGATATTTTCCTGTAAATTAAAAAGTAATGTGTTACTTTACTAGTTACTTGTGAAAGTAATCTGATTACATAACTCACATAACTATCTATCTATCTATCTATCTATCTATCTATCTATCTGTTCTGGCTGCTGTTCTATCACCATAGTTGTAAAAAAGAATGTTTTCAGGCAAGACTCAAAATTGGAAGTCAAGTTTGTCTGTTCTCTTTTCTGAGTGCATAGGGATTTGTTGGAGTGCTTGTTTATTTTTAATATAAAAAAAGATATATTTTTGCCAAATGAAAAAGCCATTTCACAGGCTCTGCACTTACTCCCAATTTCTCTTAACATGTGGCACAATGGTAAAGTACCTGGCATTACTCATTTGAAAAAAAAAAACGTGAAATTAAAAAGTACTGATTTACTTTACAAGTTACTTGAAATGAAATTTGATTCTAATAATAAATAATATAATAATAAATGCTGTTCTTAAGATTTTTATATATTATGATATTATGATATTTTCCTGTAAATTAAAAAGTAATGTGCTACTTTACTAGTTACTTTTGAAAGTAATCTGATTGCATAACTCACATTACTATCTATCTATCTATCTATCTATCTATCTATCTATCTATCTATCTATCTATCTATCTGTCTCTCTGTCTGTCTGTCTGTTCTGGCTGCCATTCTATCACCAATGTTTTCACGCAAGACTCAAAATTGGAAGTCAAGTTTGTCTGTGTTAATTTTTCTGAGTGCATAGAAATTTGTTGGGAGTGCTTGTTTATTTTTAATTTAAAAAAGATATATTTTTGCCAAATAAAAAAGCCCTTTCACAGGCTCTGCACTCCCAATTTCTCGCAACATGTGGTAAAATGGTAAAACAAAGTGCCTGGCATTACTCATTTGAAAAAAGTACTTGAAATTAAAAAGTAATGCATTACTTTACAAGTTACTTGATAACGTAATTTGATTCTAATAATAAATGCTATTCTTATTATTATTTTTTTTTTATAGAAAACTATAGATGTTAGTTAATGGATAAACAAAGTTACTGGCTCATTTGAAAAAGTGACTCAGATTTTCCTATAATTAAAAAGTTGCATTTACTAGTTACTTGTAAAAGTAATCTGATTACGTAACTCGCATTACTATCTATCTGATCTGGCTGTCGTTCTATCACCATAGTTGTAAAAAAAAATGTTTACATTTTTACAAGACTCAAAATTGGAAGTCAAGTTTGTCGATGTTCTCTTTTCTGAATGTGTAGAGATTTGTTGGAGTGCGTGAGTCAGAGCGCAGGTCTCTGCCCATCCACTCAGCAGATACGTGACGGCTGACGCACCCTTTGAGGTGACCGCGGTGAAAGGCTTTGACTAGCGAGATGAAAGTTTGCGGATTCCAGAGTGCTGCTCTTGCTCATGTTACAGAAACGAGGTCAATCCACTTGTCCTGACTGCACTGGAGCGCTGAGGCCCGGGCCGCCATGATCTCACGCTGGCTGAAGGGCATTTTCATCTGTGTCTGGGCTTACATTTGGCAGCCATGTTTGTGTTCGCAGAGTCTGAAGATTAATCCGCTGAATCCTCTGTTGCTCTACAACTGGCTTAGCTATCAGCGCTACTACTGTTACAGGCCGACGGATCCGATTTGTGGAAACTTTAAGCTTTTCTCACCTCTCGTGTTTGTGAAGACATGCAGTTTCTTCACAGGCTCTTCCAGCCTCACCTGAAATCTGATCTCGCACATCTGCGCTCACTCTCCGAGCCCAGATTCTTGGCTACTGTAGCTAAAGGCTTGTTTTGTTCCAGTGTTTTGCAACTTCAATACTCTTCTGCTTGGACCTTCCATAAAAATGTCAAGGAAGAAATATCTGGATTAAGCCCAAGTGAAGTAGTGTTCATTTTCAACACATTGATGTGAAGTTGTCCAGTCGTGCAGGCCTTGCTCGGTCCAGGAGGAAAATGCATTAGTTGCAAAGGCAGAGAGAGCGCGGCAGAACACGCCTCGGTAACCAGATATGGAATAAAGGAAGTACCTTCGATATAAAGCCAGCAGATTTATGAGAGGGTTTAAATATGGCAAGTTGATTAGCTTGATTCGTCTGTCTCATGTTGTTAAAAGAGAGGTCAGTGATCCATGCAGGTGTTGCAAGACACTACCAGCATTCTTTGACTAAGCCCAGTTCTCACACAGCTGCATTGAGAGATCTCTGCTGTGGGTTTGCTTAACAGGAAACATTTTTACTGTGTAGTGCTCTCGAGCTGGTTCACTGCATATTGAAGAAGTGCTTGATGTGTCATTGCAGGTTCCTTAGATCAGCTTGTTTTGGAAAAGGTGCCTGAACATAGCTGGATTATTAATGATGATGATTACTAATGACTAATATGTATATGTGTTTGTGTGTAATTTATTATTATTATTATTATTATTATTATTATTTAAAAAAAAAAAAAAAAACTTTTTAAATATAGTCAAAAGTTTACATACACCTTGCAGAATCTGCAAAATGTTATTTTACCAAAATAAGAAGGATCATACAAAATGCATGTTGTTTTTTATTTAGTATTGACCTGAATAAGATACTTCACATAAAAGATGTTTACATACAGTCCACAAGAGAAAATAATACACAAATTATTTGTTTTTTTCAGCATTCTTGTGTATTTGAACTCTTTCCAACAATGACTGTATGATTTTGAGATCCATCTTTTCACACAATTGAGGGAGTCATATGCAACTACAGAAGGTTCAAATGCTCACTGATGATTCAGAGAGAAAACACAATGAAAACTCTTTTATTTTTTATTTTATTTTTTTGCATAGCTAACAACTAATGCATTGTGTACTTAATGCATTGTGTTCTAATTTATCTATTTATTTATTATTAGTACTGCCCTTCAGCTACAGAAGATACTGACATGTTTCCCAGAAGACAAAATAAGTTCAATTCACCCTGAACTTCAAATTCTAAAAAGTTTTCACCCCCAGCTCTTAATGCATTGTGATTCCTTCTGGATTCAGTGAGCATTTGAACCTTCTGTAATAGTAGCATATACCATTACCTTCTGTAAAAGTAAGTCCCTTACTTATCCTCAGTTTAAAAAGATGGATCTCAAAAATCATACAGTCACTTTTGACTTCAACTATAAATTAATACTGTTATTTAGCAAAGATCTATTAAATGGATCAAAACTGAAAGTAAGGGCATTTAAAATGCTACGTTGTATTTTTAAACTTTCTATATGAACTTCGTAAATATGTAGGCCTATCACACGCAAATCAGCATTCAGTAGCCTAATGATTGATTATTGACTAAAGGATCAATGTGACACTAAAGACTGGAGTAATGATAATGAAAATTCACCTCACATGAATAAATTACATTTTTTAATTCTTTCTCTCTTTCTCAAATTGTGTGTCTGTTACACTATATTTAATTTCTTGTCTCCAAATCAAGTGTACACTAGCTTATACATGACTTCAGAGTTGAAAGATGTAGACTAATATAACCAGAATATCTAAACGAAGCCACTACCAAATCCTGTTTTAATTTCATAATGGTCTTTAAAATTTTGTATACAACTTTTTCCTGAGAAGCCGTTGAGCACCGCCATGATGGATTACCTTCCGTTTGGGTGCTCTCGTCTTCCAGTCTCCATAGAAATTAGTTAATTTTAAAACAGAGTAAAAATAAAATCGACTGGATTAATTAACTAAATATAAAAATGTGCGTAGAGTAATTTGTGCAGTCGCTGGCTGCCACAGTGAAGTAGCCTACTTGTTTTGCGTAGATCAGTCTCAAAAATAATACATTTACAAAACGAAAATGCATAAATTCACATCACAATTCACATTCACAAAGTCAGATTCGTAAATTCAAAATACAATTCATAAATTCAAAACACAATTCATAAATTCAAAACACAATTCATAAATTCAAAACACAATTCATAAATACACAAGTAAAAGCATAAATATTTCGCCAAATGCTCACACAAATGCTTCTTACTTAAATATATTTAAAATGTTTACACAAATATGTATACATCAATTATTTGAATTAATTTTCATCACACTTTTATGAATCAGGTTACACGTGTTTATGGATTGTTAAATCTGCATTTGAAAATCGTCACACGTGTGTGGACTGCTTTGAATTTGTGTGCGGTATTTTTGAGACCTTCCTGACAGGATAAGATTCGTAAATATCTTTTTTTGGAGGATGTTCTGCTTAGCCAATCGCGCTGAGCTTTTAAACCACCAATCAAAACGCTCCTTGCTGAACCGACTCGAGAATTCAACGCTGCGTTTGCTTTGCGCAGTGTTCCATAATCGGGTCCTGTATACCAAAGTTTATTCAGATAAATATGTAATGTTGTTAAATAAGTGTTTCTGTGTTAAATGTCCAGATATTTAATTTATTACAACAATTATGTAAAGTGTTCTGTTGTTGTTGTTAGTAGTGGTAGTTTAGGTTCGCAATAACTTTTGATCAGGCATTAAAACAGCTTCTACCACCTAACGGAGATTTCTAACACATACAGCAGAGAGATTTCAACATGGAGAACGAAATCCCAACCCAACGAGTAAGTAAAGTCGTTTTTGATGAGGTGACATTTTCTTATGATGAAAAGTTGTTTTAGTTAATGATGTGTGTAGTTACAAAGTTGTTAATCCACACAGCATTTTAAAATAATAACTGGTGTTTGTAGTAAGTAATCACAGGATGAATGAGCGATAAACAATCAATAAACTAACTTTATCTAGTAATTTTAAATACAGTTTGTAGTAAGTTGGTCCTAAAGTTAACATCGCGACCAGCTAGGGGTGCAACGAATTATTTGCTATGATGTTTCATGTGGGACATTCTAAAACGCTTAACGTGGCTTAACGTACCTAAGCAATGACCAGGGAAACTCACATTTCTGTCAACCTTTACCTATAATTAACACTAACTACTGTCAAAAGAACGAGTCATTATTCCACGGATAAAGTGAATAATATCACGTTAAGCGTTTTCTCTCCCATAGATATCCATTAACAGCTTCGTGGTTTAACATACCTTAACAATGACCGGGAAAAACCAAACTGTCAAATACTTATAATAAACACTTGCTGCTGTCAAATAAACGAGCTCTTATTCAGCAAATAAATTGAATAATATCACGTTAAGCGTCCCCAGTCCGCTTAACGTACCTTAACAAGGACCGGGAAAAAAACTTGTCAAATTTTACTTATTTTAATAAACTTGCTGCTGTAAAAAGGACGAGCTTTTATTCAGCGAACGCGAATCATTTCACGTTAAGAATTTAACGTGACAACAGCGTGAACGCATCGACAAACTGAGAACATTTGTAATTCTGTTTATTTTATAATATATGAAAGTAAAATGTTCTCCTGTCTCAGCTCAAGCGTTTTTCTCGTTAAGCGTTTTAGAATGTCCCACATGAAACATCATAGCAAATAATTCGTTGCACCCCTAGCTGGTCGCGATGTTAACTTTAGGACCAACTTACTACAAACTGTATATAAAATTACTAGATAAAGTTAGTTTATTGATTGTTTATCGCTCATTCATCCTGTGATTACTTACTACAAACACCAGTTATTATTTTAAAATGCTGTGTGGATTAACAACTTTGTAACTACACACATCATTAACTAAAACAACTTTTCATCATAAGAAAATGTCACCTCATCAAAAACGACTTTACTTACTCGTTGGGTTGGGATTTCGTTCTCCATGTTGAAATCTCTCTGCTGTATGTGTTAGAAATCTCCGTTAGGTGGTAGAAGCTGTTTTAATGCCTGATCAAAAGTTATTGCGAACCTAAACTACCACTACTAACAACAACAACAGAACACTTTACATAATTGTTGTAATAAATTAAATATCTGGACATTTAACACAGAAACACTTATTTAATAACATTACATATTTATCTGAATAAACTTTGGTATACAGGACCCGATTATGGAACACTGCGCAAAGCAAACGCAGCGTTGAATTCTCGAGTCGGTTCAGCAAGGAGCGTTTTGATTGGTGGTTTAAAAGCTCAGCGCGATTGGCTAAACAGAACATCCTCCAAAAAAAGATATTTACGAATCTTATCCTGTCAGGAAGGTCTCAAAAATACCGCACACAAATTCAAAGCAGTCCACACACGTGTGACGATTTTCAAATGCAGATTCAACAATCCATAAACACGTGTAACCTGATTCATAAAAGTGTGATGAAAATTAATTCAAATAATTGATGTATACATATTTGTGTAAACATTTTAAATATATTTAAGTAAGAAGCATTTGTGTGAGCATTTGGCAAAATATTTATGCTTTTACTTGTGTATTTATGAATTGTGTTTTGAATTTATGAATTGTGTTTCGAATTTATGAATTGTATTTTGAATTTACGAATCTGATTTTGTGAATGTGAATTGTGATGTGAATTTATGCATTTTCGTTTTGTAAATGTATTATTTTTGAGACTGATCTATCGCCATACAAATCTGGCGGCGTTGGGCACTGTATAACCTTGCATAAACGATGACAAAAGAAAAGGAACTTGGCTTGTAGCGCTTAAATTAAAATACTGTGTGTGAAATAATAAAATAATATGTGCTCTTATCATTTTGTGGGCTAAATTCCGCGAATTTCACCCCGATCGGGAGCTGTATATTTGTGCCCTCATCTGTTTATGCGGCTAACGTTGCATCGCTTCAGGTCATCTTCCCATTCATTAAACTATTACAGGTAAGTTACTGCAAAAAGACGGTCATCGCGGCACTGTAAAGTGATAAAACTATAGCGCCATCTGCTTTTTAAAAAAACTTTTTCAGAGGTTTAACGTTATATTATGGGCTCGGAACCGGAAATGTAAATGGTTCCAGAGGAGACTTCCACGTTCAGGAAAAGGTGTGGATAGCATCAGACTGTGGAACTCCTATTTTTTAAAAGGTGTTTTAGATAGGTATTTTAGATACAGACTTTGGTTTAATATCTGTCTCTAATGTAACTTTTTAGCTTCTTTTTCTTTGTTTATAGCATCTCTGCCTCATAAGCAGCCATGGCTCATTCTGTTTTTGCAGGCAGAGGTTGTTTTATCTGCAGAAGATTATAATAAAACAACAGTGGAATTAACTTGCATAATATGTGTATCGAAGCAGGTTTATGAGCTGTCATCACGTAGCAGCTTAAAGTCTGTACCTCTACCTTTTGTGCTCTTAAACTTCCACACGTCTTCAGGTTCATATAAAATGAAAGACACTGAGTGGATTCAATATAGAAATCAGAGACACTATATGCAAACCTCTCTCTTTGTCTCTCTGTTACTCTTTCATCCTCTGTCACACTGACAGGTCTGTTGAGAGCTGTATAGAGGAGGGCCGCTCAGACTCTGCATAAGAGCTTCACCATGAGAAGCTGCTGTCTCACCATGTCAGCTGTCTCACCTCTCCAGTTGTTTCGTCGCCTGTCGGTCCCACTTCTGACAATTTAATTCCAAACCACCCCCAGTCACCTCTCTCCATATCTTCTTCCACTCGTCAGCTCTCGAACCCATGCAGACCCTGTGCTGACAGCTGAGGATGCTGAGTGCTCTTCAGTAAGTGTGTGTGTGTGTGTGTGTGTGTGTGTGTGTGTGTGTACGTGTTCATGCATGTACTTGTGTGCTTGTGTGTAAGCAAGTGAAACGTAAGGAAGCTGGTTGTCTTTTGTAGTGTCAGAGATCAGAGGAAAGTAATGAATGACTAATACACCCTCATCGTGGCTCCGTAAGTATGTCATAGTGAAATGACTTTAGTGTGATTGATAGAAGCTTGGAAGGATATTTTGACGTTTTGCTCCATCTGAAATGACCTAGATTTTTACAATAGCAGGTTTGGATTTCTGAGTAAGATAATGTCTGTTCTTCACATTATTTAAATAGACTTTTTATGTTTTTGTTCTACATGAACTACAAACAGTCACACAAAACCAGTCATAAGGGGAATCTTTTCATCTGAAAGCTGAATAAATAAGCTTTCCATTGATGTATGGTTTGGACAGTTTTTTGCAGAGAGGGAGGAAATAAATCAAAATATTGAGAAAATCGCCTTTAAAGTTGTCCACATGAAGTTCTTAGCTATGCATATTACTAATACAAAATTAAGTTTTGATATATTAATGGTAGGAATTTAACAAAATATATTCATGGAACATGATCTTCTCTTAACATTCTTATGATTTTTGGCATAAAACAAAGTTGATCAATGTATCCTATACAATGTATTTTTGTCTTATTTTCCAGTTAAAATGTTATTAGTTATGTGAAATGTTTACAATGTGTATTTATGTATTTTATCTTATCACACTTACAGATTTTTTTACTTGTTTTAAATTAATCTTGCTTTAAGACATGTATAATGTATATTATATATTATAATGTATATGCAGCTTGCAAGTTAACAATTTTCTATATTTTTGCATAAATATGACCCAAAACATCATCAGATTTTCATATAAGTCCTGAAAGTAGACAAAGAGAACCCAATTAAGTGAGAGACAAGTGAGAGAAAAATATTTGCTTTGTCATTGATTTATTGAGAAAAAGGGTTACATATGTGTGCGGTGCTTTCAGTATCTGGTGTGACCCCCTTTTCCTGAAGTTAAAGTTTCTTGTAAATGCTGATTAGTCCTGCACAATAACATGTAGGAGTTTTAGCCCATTCCTTAGTGCAGAACCAGTTAAACTCTGCGATGTTGCTGGGTTTCCTCCAATGAACTGCTAGCTTATAGGTTCTTCCACAACATTTTAATTGGATTAATGTCTGGACATTGACTCAGCCATTCCAAAACATTAACTTTGTTTTTCTTTAAACATTCTTTGGTAGAATGTCTTGTGTGCTTGGGGTTGTTGTCTTGCTGCATGACCCACATTCTCTTGAGACTCTGTTCTTAAACACGTGTCCTGTCATTTTCCTTTACAATTTGCTGGTATAATTCAAAATTCATTGTTCGATCAATGATGGCAGGCTGTCCTGGCCAAGATGCAGAAAAACAGGCCCAAGCCATGGTACTACCACCACCATGTTTCACGGATGGGATAGGATTCTTAAGCTGGAATGCAGTGTGTTCTTTTCTCTGAAAATAATAGCTTCTCATTTAAACCAATAAGTTCAGTTTTGGTTTCATCCATCCATTAAACCATTCCCCAATCGCCCACTGGCTTGTCCACATGATCTTTAGCAAGCAATTTTCTTTTTGGAGAACAGTGGCTTTCTTCTTGCAACTCTGCCATGTGCACCATTGGTTGCTCAGTGATCTCCTGATGGTGGACTCATGAACATTAACATTAGCCAATGTGAGAAAGATAGAAGTTACTTAGAAGTTACCCTGGGAACTTTTGCAACTTCGTAGACTATTACACGTTCTGCTTTGGAGTGATCTTTGTTGGTCAACCCCTTCTCAGGAAGGTAACAGTGGTCTTGAATTTTCTCCATTTGTACACAATCTATCTGATAGTGAATCTTTGTGGTGTCCAAACTCTTTAGAGATAGTTTTGTAACCTTTTCTAGCCTGATGAGCAACAAGAAGTCTTTTTCCAAGGTACTTAGTAATCCCCTTTGTTTGTGACATGATTCACTTCCACAAACATGATCAGACTTTGATAGATCCCTGTTCTTTGAATAAAACACATCTGCACAGATGGACTTTAATTTCACCTATAACTTAACTGCTAATCCAAGAAATTCACATACTTTTGCACCACACAGATATGTAACACTGGATAATTTTTCTCAAAAAAAATAAATGACAAAGAAAATATTTTTCTCTCACTTGTTTGATTGGGATCTCTTTGTCTACTTTCAAGACTTAAATGAAAATCTGAAAAGATTATGCCTAAATTAAATTGTATTTGGCTACTTAAAGTAATAAGTGACTATTGTGATTACATTGTTGGAGTACTATGTAAATACCATGGTATATAAATTAAGTACCTTTGTAATCATTCAGTTTCATGTTATATATCTGTCATTAATTTACAGTGTCTTCTGATACCATCACTGTACCATGGTACCACTATGGAGTTGCTTCCAGTAAGTGTAACGTCAATGCACCCTCATCACACACACACACACACCTTAAAATCATTAAAGCACTTAAGAAAAGGCAAAGAAGGAATGTAAACATCCTGTCTTTCACAAAGCCTTTGGATTTGTCATTCTTCCGTCTTTTCACTTACATTATAAAGGGATGATTAGAAAAGCTTGGTGTTGTTGTCTTTTTTGTAAGAATGGGAACCTCAGTTTCTGGAAGCAGCACCCACATATGCTGGTTTTCTGTAATCACCTGCACTTGTGTTTTCTGACATTTAAGCTGATGCTTGTCTCTGAAGCAGAATTGGATAAAAAAGTAATCATATTAACAATATGAAAACAAGACTTGAAAGAAAGTGTTATGCAAAGTGAGTCTTTGAACAATAGTTCTCAAGCCCGAGGCCCACTAGGGGGCTCAAGTTGATTTCAAATGAATCCAAAATAAGGACAAAAACTGTTAGGTGTTTGTTTAAAGCCAGGCTCATGAAAATACGTGCCTCTATACATTTCTGCAACACCGTAATTCATACCTTACTGCACGTGAAATGTCCAGAAAGTGGCGCTAAAACACACTTTCAATACGTGACCATGGCACATTTTTATTACGTTGGCACAGGCACATATTGCTGCATTTTGATTACGATGCTTGAGGTACGTATTGTGGCTGTTCAGAAGTTACATATCCGGGGAGTGTCGCTAAAGGTTAAAACCTACACTCTAAAAAATGCTGGGTTACAATTTTAACCCAGTTGTTGGGTTCAGCCTTTTGGGTCATTTTATTGGGTTGTTTTTAATATTTTTACCCAGATGCTAGGTAGTTTTTCTGCACTTTAAAAAATGCTGGGTTATTATTTTTTTTTTTTAAGCCTGGGTTTAGCTTGTTGGATCATTTTATTAGGTTGGGTAGTTTTTCTATAAGTAAGCTGCTGGGTTATTAATGCTGGGTTAGTTTTTCTACCCAACCGCTGGGTTGAGCCTGTCTCAGACGAAACAACCCAGCTGCTGAGTTACAGTCAAAGTGCTGTTTTTTTGCGTCCTCTACACTACAGGACAGAGGACAGCAAAATAAAGGTTTGTATTAGTGGTGTCAATTGATAAAAAAAAAAAAACTAATTTATTACACATTTTTCCTGAAATTAATCGCGATTAATTGTGATTAATCCTACCTGACATTAAAGTTTTTAATTATAGTTTTATGTTGCAATAATTTCACATTCATGCTTCGAATTAATGTAGAAACAACATAAAGAACATATATTTTTAATATGTTTAATACCATGTTTTTTAATTACTGAAGGCAAGTATCACTGATTCCAACTGATGTCTCTATGATTTTTTCCCTAATATTTAACCATTGAATTTAACCATTCAACATTACTGTATAATTGAGAGCTATCACTTTAACATTTATTAGACTTTTAAAAATAACTTCTAATTTCAGTGAACTTGAAACAATCTTCACATAAACTCATTATAATAAATGTCATATAGGCCAACTACCTGTGCCCTTCAACAAGAAAATGTAGCCTAAAGTTAACTACAGAAGTTATTATTTCCTCTTTTTAATTTTGTTTTTTGATGATCATTCATAACAGTGCTGGTTATTAATATATTTTGGCTGCCGCTGCTGAACTTGATGCGGATCTGACACTGCTTTAAATGTGGCCTATAAATAATAAATACATGCACAGTTTTAAAGCAGCCTTAATCGCCCTTTTTGTAAATTCATGTCTCAACTGACGACATAACTACGGCATTGCATACTCACAGTTTTATTTGGGTTTGAATATGATACATTTTTTTAATAAAGCCTAATACAGCACCTGCCGGAACATTTGGTGTGCACTTAAAGAGCGTGCTACTAGCACAGTATAACGGCTGACAGGACGGAGTCGCATGTTTCGAATTATGGAAACCCCTTTTGCTTTTCATAGCATACAGTAAACACATTGTATTCGTTATAATACTGAATTTAATTTATTTGATGTTAAATTATCTTCTCTAATCTTAGTACTGTTTGCTTATGGGCAGGTTATGGAGTCAGCATGTTTCAGCTATTAAATGCATGAAACGAGTTAAATGTATGTACAGTCATGTTGGCACCCTTGCAATTTTGTCAGAAAATGCAACCATTCTCTCAGAAAATTGTTGCAGTTGCAAATGTTTTGGAGCAACACAAGAAAAACAGAAAGGAAAAGTCAAATCTGATACATTTACACACAGAACCCAAAAAAGGGACAAAATTATTGTGTTCCGAAGATGAACGAAGGTGTTACAGGTTTGGAACGACATGAGGGTAAAAAATAATGGCAGAATTTTCATTTATGGGTAACCTATACCTTTAAAGAGTAGTTGTTCTGTACGTTGACGGATTGATCATCTCTAGCGTTTAACTACCGAGCCATAAAGTTGTTTTTCTACACATTTCACTTCACACACTCACAACCATTAGGCCCTAATGAATTAAAAGACATCTCAGCACCCGGGAGGCTTTGGCATGATCAGTGTAGCGCAGATCCGCAAAGCCTATCGTCTTTTGTAGCGCCCTCATTTGTTACTTGGGAAATGGGAAGATTCTGATCTCCGGATGAACGCGCAGGATGTGAGGAGCCCCGATGTTTTGTGATGGTTTGGTTGATAGATGAGCCCCGGGGTTTTTAACTTCAAGCCCGGCCCCGAAGGGCCGAAGCTGGGGGCGTTTGAAGAAATCCAAGCAGCACCACCATGGTTTTGTTTCATCGTGCTGGTCTTTAGCTGCTCTGGTGTCAGCATATTATGCAAACAACCTTCAACCATTTGGTTAAAGTAAGAGAGCCTTCACACGCTTTTGATGATGTGTTAAAGATGAGCCCGAACGTGTCTGATGATCCATTACAATCCCATCTCCTATTTGTTAATCCTCTGTAACATTTTGAGTAAACGCTTGGATGAAATAGTAAACTGTTTGACACACAGGTTTGAAAGAGCATAAAACAGCAAGAAACAAAAAATGAGAGAACTGAATTTAGTCGAGCGATGACTAAATGATGCATGTTTACCGTTAATGCTGATAATTATAACTCATTAGAGTCCTGATGATGTGAGACTCCTGTGAGGAGATTAACTAAATGGTGCATTTGGTGAAAAACTTCAAATCTGACAATGACAACCTTTTTGTGTTTGAATTATTTGCTGTAACATTATTTGTGCACATGGATGTGCCGTGTGTTTGAACGGGGGGTGAAATGTGTTTCGTCCAACACTGAGGCAATCAGGAGTCAATCTGTTCTGATTATGTCTGAAACATGATATTCCTGCAGCTGTGTTGTACCATCCTCATCCCACACATCTACCAACATGGAGTGCACTCACAATCATGCACACATACAGTCACACTTTATATTACAGAGGATCTATTCTTTACTCCGGCACATGAGTGTGAGTAATTAATGACAGAATTTTCAAATTTTCAATTCTGTGTGAACTATCACTTTAAATGGTCTCTATAAGTGAAAATGGCTATTAATTTTGCAAATCCAGTAATTATTTCATCCTCAAAAGCTGTTGTGTCAATCTAGTATCTTGTGACCGTTCATTTCCAGGTGGCCTGATTAAAATAAAACATCCAGTCAAGTTAGAGGAAGTTTAGGTAAGCACTCTTTAGTTCTGTATGAACTGTGTGTCATAAGGTCAGAGATGGTGGGCGGCCTATGAGTGCACCGTCTGACGTCCAGATTAATCTCTACCTGACTGAAATGTCACAATATTATGTAAACGTGAAATCGGCCAGAGCTCCTCTCAGTTATCAAACTGCGCATTTAAAATGTAGAGGTTATTCTTGGTGTTGATGTGTGTGTTAATCTCACGGATTTTCACGGATATACAGGCCTCATATTTACAAAGCCATTAGATGCTGCTGTTAGATGCAGTGTGATTAAAGACATGTTTCGGCATGATCTTCAGGTTCTCCCATGCTTACCCAAACCCCAACCTCTTGGCCTCATTTCTAGCTAATAATGTGTGGCTGTGATTCTGAAGTTGCACAACAGAAATTATTCGTGAATGAAATCCTGATTGATATGAGATTAAATTGTTGATGATTAAAGTGTTGATGAAATCTCTTTCTTCTCAGATGTTTTTTTTTTTTTTTTTTCTGAGAAAAATACCTAGTTATGTCACATATTCACTGTTCAGATTTCACAGTGTCAGAATTGCTGTTATTATAGTAAATAAGTATTATTACTTTTTAAAATAACTGTATTTGAAATAACTATTTCAAATAACTATTTGAAAATACAGTATGTGACCCTGGACCACAAAACCAAAAAAGTCTTAAGTAACACAGGTATATTTGTAGCAATAGCCAACAATACATTGTATGGATCAAAATTATTGATTTATAATGCCAGAAATCATTCCATGAAGATATTTTGTAAATGTCCTACCATAAATATATAAAAACTTTTTTTTTTTTATTAGTAATAAGCATTGCTAAGAACTTCATTTGGACAACTTTAAAGGTGATTTTCTCAATATTTTGATTTTATTTATTTATTTTTTGGAACCCTTAGATTTGAGATTTTCAAATAGTTATATCACGGCCAAATATTGTCATATCCTAACAAACCATACATGATAAAATGTAATTTATCCCTGTGATGCAAAGCTGAATTTTCAGCATCATTACTCCGGTCCTCAGTGTCACATGATTCTTTAGAAATCATTCTAGTATGTTGATTTGCTGCTCAAGAAATGAAATTATCAGTGTTGAAAACAGTTGTGCTGCTTAATATTTTGTGGAAACATTAATAGGTTTTTCAGGATTTTTTTTTTTTTAAAGAATGTTCACAAAGAGAACAGCATTTATTTGAAATAGAATTATTTTCTAACATTATAGGCATAAATGCCTTTATTTTCAAATTAATCAATTTAATGCTTCCTAGCTGAATTAAAGTATACATTTCTTTAAAATTTTTAACGCTAGTGTATGAGCTCAGCAAATTCTTCCTAAATTCACGGTCAATTTAACTGATTTGGTCTTCTGGGAAACATGTAGGTATCTTCTGTAGATTCTGAAGGGCAGTACTAAATGAAAAAAAAAAAAAAAAAAGATATTTAGGCAAAATAAGAAAAATGTAAACATCCTCATTCCGTTCAAAAGTTTTCACCCCCGGCCCTTAATTGCAATGCGTTTCCATCTGGAGCATCAGTGAGTGTTTGAACCTTTTGTAATAGTTGCATATGAGTCCCTCAGTTGACCTCAGTGTGAAAAAGGATCTCAAAATCATACAGCCATTGTTGGAAAGGGTTCAAATACACAAAAATGCTAAAAAATCTAAGAAAGAATAAATAATTTTTCTAAAGAACAACAGGTTTAACTGTTCAGGGCAAACAAGGGACTCATGAACAACTATCACTAAACAAAAAAAAACTGCTGTGGATCATTCAGGTAACAACACTGTATTAAGACTTCAAGGGGATGTAAATTTTTGAACAGGGTCATTTTTATAAATTCAACTATTATTTTCTCTTGTGGACTATATGTAAACATCATTTATGTTAAATATCTTATTCACATCAGTACTAAATATAAAATAACATGCATTTTGTATGACCCCTGTTATTTTGGTAAAATAATTAACATTTTGTAGATTCAGCAAGGTGTATGTAAACTTTACAACCATTATAGCAGGAAGCATTATAAATATGGTTCCTGCATTAATTGTATAGCTTTATACACTTCCTGTAATTTTAATGGAAAACAAATGAGATGCAGTTGAAAAACTGAAAGAGCAAACTGTGAGCAATGCTACTTTCACCTGGGCAGGTTCTCCAACACCAGGGTCATCGTCTTTTGTCCATCATGTTAATATGGTGATGGTGTTATGAGCGGCTACCGTGTGCATCGCTGTCACAGAGCCATGTTCAGTATGAAGACTTTCCCTTTCTGTATCTCTCTTGCTCTCTCATACACTCTTCCTGGCCTCTGTTCATTAAAAGCTGTCAGTCATCTCCTTCACAGTGGGGTTTTGATCGCGGCTCGGCTGTCAGAAATGAAACACCTCGGCTAAGCGCTAAACGCTTCATCTCACGGTGCTGCTGCCAGAGTGACAGAGCTCCAATAGCATTAAGCTATTCTCTCCAACGCAAACACATTTATGGGCAAGTTAAGATGCCTCTCATGTTATGGCAGCAACTGTCAGATCTTTTTGTCTTCTCTTCTGACACCAACCTTTTTTTGTTGAATCACCTGGATACGGTCAGAGAAAACCACCGCTGCAGAAAGAGACATATTTGGCAGTGACATATTACGTGGAATGGATTCGAGGGCACTTGAGTGCCGTCTTAAAGGTCATGTACACAGTTTTAGGAGTGACATTGATCGCAACTAAATGGAATAGTAAATCCCCTAAATTATAGCTTTGATAACACTGCAGTGATTGTCATAGGCAGTAATCAAAGTTGTAATTCTGGGCTCTCTATCGACATCTGTGGTTGAAATATAAAATTGCCTGTGGAGAAACATTTTGTGTTAAGGTGTGGCTGTCAAAACTCAGAGCTATTGTAACTTCATAGTTCTGTCAATTCTGTCATTTACTCATCATCATATTGTTCCAGACCTGTATGAGTTTTTTTCTTCTGTGGAAGACAAAAGAAGATATTTTGAAGACTGTTGATAGCCAGACAGTTTCGGTTCCCAGTCAATTTCGTTATATTTGTTTGTTCAAACAATGGAAGTCAGTGGGGACCATAACTGTTTAGAGTGGACTATGCCTTTAATGGGTGTGCATTTGAATAGAATTAGCCACATTCTCACATTCAGAACACAATTTCATTAGTCTAACGTTAGTCACAAAACAATAATTACATTAAAATTTGTTTTCTGCTGTGTAGAATCGATATTTCTGATATTCATGTGTAACGGTTTAGTGTTGTTGAAAAAGTCTTCAGTAGTTTTATTGTAATTTTTTATACCATCAAATGTACATTTTATTAACTATATAAATATTGGCATCATTTTATACAATTAAACCATAAATATTATTTAAAATAATATAAATAATATAAAATTATATATTATTATATATAATTATTATAACATTATAAAACTAATAATAGAGGACTACTAATATTACTAATTATGAATATTAAATAAATATAATAGTATTATTATAGTATAATAAATATTTTTTATATATTTTTCTAATAATTAACTTGCTAAAACCTCACAAATATTTATGTGTATCAGAATATTATATATAAAATGCATGCTAATATTAATTAACAATATTATTTAATTAAGAATATTTTATTATTTCCTACAAATGTTTAATGTGGAAAATATAATATTATTTGTGTGGCTAAAACCATAAAAATATTGATGTGTATCAGAAGTTTTCATAGTCTGTGTAAAACATTGTTATTAAATATTAATAATTAAATAATTTATAAATAATTGATTATATTAAATAATCAATAATAATGATAATGTGAGTGTGTATTATTATTATTAGAGTTTATTTGCAAAAAAAAACATGTAACTCATTCAAAAATCATGTTTTTTTTATTATGTTATCATGTTTTTATTGTGTTTTGTTGTGTTTGCTGTATTTTTTATTTTTTTTTACTTTATGTCAAAATATCCCAACTTCGATTTGATTAAGATTAATTGGAATGCACAATGAAAAAACATGAGTTTGATTTTTTCAACTGTTTTTGCAGATGAACTCTTCAAATATTTGTGTAGTTATAACCAAAAAATAATAATTATGCATAGAGGTCTGTCATTTTAAATTTTGCCTCCATCTTGTTTGTTACCTCAATTTAAAAATCAGGAACTGAAAGTACTTCATTTCAGTTCTGAATGGTGCACAATCCATTTGGTCACTTGTTGTTATTGTTGTAAATAACTAAACTCGGTGTGAACAGAACAGGAATTCGCAGTAGCGAAGTATCAGCCGTATTGAGCCATATGTAAATGGCCGATGTATCGATTCCACCAAAGGACACCTAATAGAACACAACATTTATAGCAATTCATAATGCGAAACTGAAGTCGGGGAAACAAAATATTTAAAACCAATAATTCACAACAGGTGTGTTTGTAACATGTAGCCTTACTGTTTGCATGGTTTTCAATGTGTTTAAATATAGCTCTGTAATTTGTAAGCACAACTACAGCATGCATTGTTAGCCTGCATGGTGCAGGAAGAGCTAATCAGGCAGCAGGTATGTGCAGCGGGAGCTAACGTGATTTAGTCTGTGCGCCCAACGGATCCTATGGCTCGTAAGTGGCTGTGATGGATGAGCAGGTCCACACACACATACACATACACACAGAGCACCTAGAACCCAGAGCGAGGCCCGTCAGAGCGGTGCCGACCCCGGTGTGACATCACCCAGCGCGAGAGCGTGTTTCTGTTGGCCTGTAAGTGCTATTGCGTCTCCTCCATCAATAATGCAGCGACTTGAGTTGTTGTTCCTCAGCAGTAAAGCTCACATGAGTGCAGCAATTAAGGCAGCACGACCTCCGATCGTCTCAGGCTTCATCCCACAGCCCTGGGCGATGGATTGGAGAGGATCTGTCCTCTAAAGGGCAGGGGAGGATGGTTTTAAACAGGACCAGAGACCATCTGGCAGGGGCCCTGATGCGGTAACCTGACTAAACATTGGTGAAGGGGAGATGGTTTGTGCTCACTGTTGTCCATTAAAACAGGGATGTTTTCAGAAAGCACTACAGGCTTGATCCCGCCATAGCATTCGTAGATAGGGAGGCTGGAAACACTAGCATGGAAACTGACACACAGCATACGTGACCTGACTCGTGTACTGTTGTTGTTTTTATAAAGCATTGAGGTTGAGCTAAATACAACTGGATTGAAGGTTTTAATTTAGTAATTTCATCAAGTGCTGCTAAAAAAATTTAAAATATGTGCAATTAAATATTATTAGATATTTAACTAATTAATTTTATTTTAATTGCCAGTACTTAGACTGGCTTTAAATATATTTACCCAACAGTTCTTTCTGGTTCTCGAATCAGATTGGCTGAGAGGAGTGTGATATTCTAGTGATATCGCAACTCCAACCATTCATCATTTGAATCATGTATCACTCCGCTTGCAGAGTGTCATGGTGGATGCCAAAATCCACTATAAATTTATAAATAATACTGTTTTTGTGCCACGGAATGTAGTTTTAAGTGTTTTTTTAGGCGATAATGTACTTGTTTAAACGCCAAATATGCAGTTTGTTAATAAAGATAATGTCTGTTTGAAAATTTACTTCGGTGAGAAGCCATACCTCGTCCAGATCTTCTGTAAATCGCAGCTGGCTCTGATATCTCTATAGTGATTAAACATAATATATAATTAATTTTGGATAAATCTGATGGGCAGTCTTTGGTCTCATTAATCTATTATTTGTTCTAGAGCTAATAGTTTTGGCTAAGGGCAAAATCGTATCATGTTATATTTTATTAAACTATTTTTTAACTGAATTGCCTAGCTGTTGTTGTTTATTAAATAGTATTATTCAATAAATAACAGATTTATTGAATAAGACCTTAACAGATCAAAGGATAGTATGACAAAGATAACGCTTTCCTCAACAGACATTCAAACTCATTTTTATTGCGAATATGAGATCGAGCGGAAGAATGAATGCTGTATCAGATGCAGGTAATCACACTTGCTCAGTCCATCTCTCTCTCATAATGCTCAGCTCTACATAATACAGTGAGCTTTTAATACAGTAATGCAAAGTTTTCAAGTAACATTAGTAATGGAGGCTTGGGCTCAGCTTTTAAGCTGTCAAAAATGAGATTTGGAAGGAAGTAGTTCTGCACCAAAGAGGGTTTTTAAAGACACTCTGTTGTTGTTTCATATTACACACTCATGCAGTTGAACTGTTGTATAAATGCAATATCACACTCTTAGCCTTGTCCTGCGGCCAAATCACAGATGTGTGACAATAGAGTGTTTTCATGTCGTGTCATCAATCGGCCATATTGGCAGCACTAAACAGAACTCGCAAATTTTGTTGATTAATGCTGGTGGAAATGATCAATTATTGCCATGTTTCGGGCTGTACTAGTTGTGCAGACCCGGAAAAACATTTGGAGTACTATAGACTTGATGAAAGTTATAACAAATCAAGGAGAAGAGTGCAAAAAACAGTTTGAGGAACAAAAGGCGTTTGTGGTTGGCCAAACTGAACCAGGATTTCCAGGACAAGAATCTTGACAACATTTGTGTTTGTTCTTATCATTTCCAGTCAGGCTGGTGAAATATTAGGCTAACATCATAATTAATACTGCTTGTATGTATCTTTTTCACCTATTAACTTTTGTTTATCAAAATATTGTGCCCTTGTTCAGCATGTCCATCTCTATATTTTGTCACAAGTCCTTCTCTATATGATTTAGCAGATTCCACACATTTTTTCTGCAGTTTAGACAGCATAAATTAGCAGAACAACATATTCAGTAGTACATTAACCATGCAATCATTGCTGTTATTAACATCCGAGTATAAGATATGAAGACTTGTTTTCTTACATTTTTATCTTTAGTATATGTTTTAACATATTTACACTTAAAGCAAGTAAAGAAAGTTCTCTAATACAATCATATTAAAGATACATTATCTGAAAACAAGTCTTCATATCTTATGCAGTTTTGTATGAAGTAAATTTATTTTGGAAGACTTTAGATATTTTAATCGTGGTGTAATATTTTCAGACAAACTCGCCCCTATGCACACATACAAAAGAAAATTAACTGTTTGTGCTTTACATGTCAGTTAAGCACTGTCTTTCTGTCTATGTGGGTGGTTTTGTTTGAAAAAGATGTCATGTGAAAGGTCAAAAATCTAGTTTGAGACTAAGTTGACAATAACCCTTTATCTCTAATAGAGAAATGATGTCTATCAGCATTAAAATTATGTAAAATTATCAGATACTGATCTCTTGTCAGACATGATGCAACATACCTTTATTACTCAGCGGTGACTCTCTAAGCAGGTGTTGTCTTGCGTGAGGGATTTCAGCAGTTTTACCTGACACTGTATGACACTGTATGAAATTGTTGTTCAAGAAAATGCATCACAACTGCTGAAATCTCATTAGAAGATGTGTTACGGTACGTTAGAAGGAGCGGCTATTCTTTAGTCAGTGAATCAGTGCTAAATGTTTTTGCAGTATGTGAATGGAGATAGGAACGATAAGGTGTTATTGAGTTTCACCAGAGCTTTGCGTTTCCAGTGGGGGTCTGTTCAGATGATGTCAGGTTTTGGTAGAAGTTCATTCTCAATGAATTCATGCTTAGACATGTTTGGCGGTTTTAAACTATGAAATGAAATACACATCAGTGTTTAGATTGTCTTATTTGGATTATTGCAGTGACTATAGAGGATTATATGGTGGTGAGGAATATACAGATTAGTTTTCAGAGCCAAGTTTAAATACCCACTTGATATATATCAGGGGCGAGGAGAGGAGGCAAGGGAGGCAGTGCCTGCTCAACATATTGGATAAAAAATGACAAAATATAACATTATGTTTAAAGAAACATTGTCCAACAGCGACACCAGCAGGTAAAGCTACAGCGGGAGTCCGCATCTTTCTCGCCTCCCCTGAGCCCATTAAGTTTTAACAGACCTACTAAAGTGTACCTCTTTAGTGGGGATAATTGAGAATGAATGGGGTAAAAGTCACATTAGAGGAGGCAGTGCCTCCATCATGATAAAAAAGTAATTAAACAACTCACACACTTAGATATAACCACTTTGTTACATCAAAAGAAGACTTAAAATGGCATGAAAATATGATCTGTGGGAGGTTTTAGTGAATGTTCAACTTGGTGAAATTTAAAGTAAATCTGTATTCTGTGACTAATATTTATGAGTTTTGATGATAGTTAAAATAGTTAAAAGTTAACTATTAAAAAAATAGCTGAACATACGTTCATGAATAAAATATACTGTTTGAATTGTTATGCTTATCAAGGCTGCATTTATTTAAAATATTATTATATAATTTAAAATAACTGTTTTCTATTTGAATGTATTTTAAAATGCAATTTATTCCTGTGATGCAAAGCTGAATTTTCAGCATCATTACTCCAATCTTTAGTGTCACATGATCCTTCAGAAATCATTCTAATATGCTGATTTGCTGCTAAAGAAATATTTCTTATTGTTATCAATTATCAAAACAATTGTGCTGCTTCATATTTTTGTAGAAACTAATTTTTCAGGATTCTGTTCAGCATTTATTGGAACCTTTTGTAACATTATATACAAGTATTATATCAAAGTAAGTAGTATTATATACATTATTTAGCAAGGACTTCAAATCTGATCTAAAGTGACAGTAACTGGATTTATAATGTTAGAAAATAAGTTTTATTCATTAGAGAATCCATTTTATTTATTCACTGTTTATGTGACATTTTTCATCTTTATATCTGTTTAGATCTGTAGCAGTAGAAACATCTACTGCTACAGATCTGAAGAGATATAAAGACAAAAAGAAATGTTTCTTTCACTCTACTTATCGCCCTGAAAGCAAGATATATCCCAGCGATAGGCTCTTTAAATGGCATTTCAGCCGTGCAGTGGAAAAAATATTGTGTTTTCAGGGCAGGTTTGTTTTTTTTTTCTTTTGGTGCTGTTTGAGATTTGTTTTGCTAGGCGCTCTGGGGCAGCCGAGAGACATTTAATTACACAGAGAAGCAGGGAGAGGCGTTTTCATCAAAAGTTGTAATTGCGTTATAAAGGAAAGTCTGTTCTCCCGTTTTGTCTTTTCCTGATATTGTGCTGTTTGTAAATATATACAGAGGGGAGACAAATTACATGGGTATTTGCATTTCTCCCCCCTCGGCGCTCCTGACTTGAACGAAATTAATTTAAATGAAAATAAGTTATGGAAATACCACAGGAGAAATGTATACGATATGAAAGAAGGATTTGGGAGTCTTTTTTCCCATCCTTTCTCACAGTGTTTCAAGTGCAGATTGAGCGCTACGGCATACAGATATCCTGTCTCATAAATGCGAGTCTGAAAATCAATAACAGAGTTTCTCCAAACGAAATGCACAAGACATTTTGAGTCTACCGAGGTTATTTCCCTCGCACGATTCTGCGAAGAGCTGCATTACTTAGGGGTCTGCTGAGAAACCTCATTGAATATCTCACTGTTATTGGCCTTTGTCATTTTAATATCGAGTTGTGAAACTGCACATCCGAGACCATTACGATCCAGCATTTCATACTCCGTCTAAACAGCGTCCAATTGCATCAAATCTCGCAGAAATAGCCGCAATAAAGCCTTAAAGACATAAAAATGGGGTTCAGATGCCCCAGAAGGGCCGTTGGCTGGTGGCAGCAAGCGTGATCCATGTCTCAATACCATCCTGAAAAGCATGCTGGGAGTCTGCCTGCTCTGGCACCAACTAATTAGACCACCATAATAATCAGAGCTGCTAGAAGCAGTGCATCATGGGAAACGCTTACACTATTAGCCCCGCTGGTTTGTCTTCATCTTAACAATTCACCGGAGTCACATGACACGCGCCGCGCGGATCGACGCCCTGTTATTCGACTCCGCTGTTGATTCTTCATAATTTAACTGGGAGAGGAAAAAAATATTCAAATCATATGTAATTGTTACATCGCAATAGGGAAATTAAGCGACATGCTACAAGGGGCTGCTCCAATTACTGGCCTCGTTAAAGCAATTGAAATGACTTGATGATATTATAAAAGTTTAATGTCTGTAAGTGGAGCTATAAACGTGTAAAGCGGTGAAGGTAGCGCTAGGAATACTCATTCATCATGGGAACTTCGGTGTGGATTATATTCATTTGTTGGAAATGGCTGAAGCTGTCTGAAATGTTACCTGTGGTGCTGAGTCTCTTTCTCTGTTTCTTTTTCAGAACAGGCCATTCTCATTTTTCGCTTTTTACCCAGAGTCCAGCCTGAGTTACATAGCATATCAAACATTAGAAGGAAGTTCATTCCATAGCTCAACAAAAAAGGTTCTCTGTCCCACAGTTTTTAATCTGCAATGAGGCTGTTAAAGAAAAAAAGAATCAGCGGAGTGGAGAGAACGAGAACTAAATCACAAATATAAGAAGGGGCCATTCCATACAGGGTTTATATGTAAGAAACTCAAAGCCAGTGCAAATTACAAAGCACAACAGTGATGTTCTGACGTGAGGCTGTGTAAGAACATGTGCTGCTGAATTCTGAAAGCATTGCGGCCTTTTAGATTTCATGACACTCTTGATATGAGCCTCCAGTGTCAAATGAACATCAAATATCACACCAAGGTTATGAGCTTCTGAAGATGGCAGTACAAAGCTGTTGTCCAGTGTCAAATTAGTTGCTGCTTTTGTGAATAGCTGCTGGTGTACCAATAAGAAGTACAGGGGTTGGACAATGAAACTGAAACACTTGGTTTAAGACCACAATTAGTACGGTGTTGGGCCTCCTTTTGTGGCCAGTACAGCATAATTTCATTTTGGGATTGACAAATACATGTCATGCACAGTAGCCAGAGGGATTTTGAGCCATTCCTTTTATAGAACAGTGGCCAGGTTCGTATAGCTTTTCAAATTTAAAAAGCTGTGATGCATCCACAATTCGGCAAACATTAAGGGAGACATTCAAACATCCAGCACTGAGCAATGTCACAGAAATATTTGTTGAATCCTTGAGCACAATGGCCAATCAGAGATGTTTAAGTAAGAGTCCACTTATCGTTTAAAAAAACATTTTTGTCCAGTGCTGAGTTTTTAAAGCTCATTGTAACAAAACTTCATGAGACTGCGATGAACTAAGACAAGGAACAGCTTTTTAGTGATTATAAAAGTGCTCTTTGTGTGCTTTCTAGGCTATATACACTATCAGTCAAAAGTTTTTTAACACTATGTTTTTTAATGTTTTTTAAAGAAGTCACTTCTGCTCACCAATCCTGCATTTATTTGATCCAAAGTATGGCAAAACTGTGCAATATTGAAATATTTTTACTGTTTAAAATAACTGTTTTCTATTTTAATATATTTTAAAATGTAATTTTTTTCCTGTGATTTCAAAGCTGATTTTTTAGCATCATTACTCCAGTCACATGATCCTTCAGAAATCATCCAAATATTCTGATTTGCTGCTCAAAAATGTTTTATTATTATTATTATTATTATTATTATTATGTTTTTACCTATTATTATTATGTTGAATTTAAATATTCTGATTTTTTTCAGGTTTCTTTGATGAATAGTTCAGAAAAACAGCATTTATCTTAAATAGAAATCTGTTGTAACATTATAAATGTCTTTAGCATCACTGTTGATCAATGTAAAACATCCTTGCTAAATAAATGTATACATTTCTATTAAAAAATTATACTGACTCCAAGCTTTTGAATAGCATAGTGTATAATGTAACAAAAGCTTTTTATTTCAGATAAATGCTGATCTTTGATCTTTCTATTCATCAAAGAATCTTACTAAAAATTTACTCAACTGTTTTAAATAATAATAAAAAATGTTTCTTGAATCACAGGAATAATTTACAATTTTAAATATATATTTAAGTAGAGACCAGTTATTTTAAATTGCAAAAATATTTTATTATATCACTGCTTTTTGTATTTTAGATCAAATAAATGCAGGCTTGGTGAGCAGAAAAGATTATTTAAAAACAAACAAAACTTACTGACTGGTAGTGTATTTACATATATATGTGGGATTTAGGCTCAAAAGTGCAATGGACGGGACAAAAATATATGTGAAAATTTATGTACATTGAGGCAAATGTGCAAGTCGGAAAAATAAGAAGGAAATTTGTTTTATTCCTCTATGAAAATCTCTGTACAGTAAATATTATTGCACACTGCTTCATCGAATACTCCTTGCATTTGATTTCATCTTATGTGTGGATTATTTGGTTTTATTTAGTGTTTATTGATCTCCTGCTTCAAAGGCTCTGATAAGTAATAAACCACGTGATTTGTGGTCTGCCAATGTTAACTTTATTTTAGTCAAAACACAAAACAAAATTTCCCCGTTTGCATCTTCAAGGCATCCGTTACACATTTTTTCAGTGTTTTAACGTAAGTATTTATGACGGTTGAATGTCTGACTACTTAACTCTTGAGTTTGACTCAAGTG
Organism: Cirrhinus molitorella; assembly: GCA_033026305.1. Taxonomy (NCBI): domain Eukaryota; kingdom Metazoa; phylum Chordata; class Actinopteri; order Cypriniformes; family Cyprinidae; genus Cirrhinus; species Cirrhinus molitorella. The sequence continues at coordinate 14,348,368 of CM065129.1, forward strand.
TTTCTGTTCGCAAAATGAATTCTTCATCAAACGCTTCATCATGTGAAGAAAAAAGTAATATTAGAAAAAAATAGTATCAGACTTTTTAATGATTTGCCCCAGAGGCAACATATAATTACTAAAAATTACCCAAAACAGACCCCTGAGGAACACCATGACTGGTCTTACTCATTATATCTTATTTTAAAATAGTTTTTAATATGTATTAGTTTTATTTACCGACAACAATGCTGGCATGGTGTTTTAGAAGTAGTTATAAGGGTTGTTTTTATGCCATTGCTAGGGTGTGAATGGTTGCTGGAGGTTTGTTTGTTTTATTGTTCGCCAGGTGATTATTGCAACTCTAATTGCTTAGGAAGGTAAAAACAGACCTTTTATTGTTCGGCTGCATGATTTAAGGTATCGGAATAAAAGGATAGAGTCCCTTTATTGCTGTGCTTTCTGTTGAAGGTATCTGCTTGTAATGTGGTGTGTATGTGTGTGTGCGTGTATTTCGACCATGTCTGCTGTCGGGTTTAACGTGTCAGTAGCTCCACACTTTAGTGTATTGATCTGTCCGAGTGCTGCCATGTGAATCCTGCTCGTGTTTCTTTGACAACTGTGGCCAATCTGCCAGGCACCCCGGTTTAGAAACCTCACGCATTAGAGAGGTCACGCCGTCCCATGGGGGGAAAAGAAGAGTTCTCAATCTCCCGTAACTTCTGAAGAGTATCTGTCTCGTACATTGGTCCTGTGCTCCAGGGCTAAAGCAATCAAATCTAAAGCTCCGTTCACACTGACAGCAACAAAACTGATCGGAAGTCATTCATTTTCATTGAGTTTTCAATAGCCGATGACTATCAGTGTGAATGGAGCTTTACTCACCCCAAACAAATAATCAGCATTTATTTACAGTTATGGTCAAAAGTTTACATACACCTTGCAGAATCTGCAAAATGTTAATTATTTGACCAAAATAACAGGTCTCATACAAAATGCATGTTAATATTTATTTAGTACTGACCTGAATAAGATATTTCACATAAAAGGCGTTTACATATAGTCCACAAGATAAAATAATAGTTGAATTTATAAAAATTACCCTGTTCAGAAGTGTGCATGCACTTGATTCTTAATGTTATTTTAGTGATAGTTGTTAATGAGTCCCTTGTTTGTCCTGAACAGTTAAACTGCCTGCTGTTCTTCAGAAAAATCCTTCAGGTACCACAAATTCTTTGGATTTTCAACATTCTTGACAACACTGAGGACAACTGAGGTACTCATATGCAAGACATTTGACAGAACGTTCAAATGCTCCAGAAGGAAAAAAAAGATCCATTAAGTGCCATGGGGTGAAAACTTTTTGAATTTGAAGATCAAGGTAAATTTAACTTCTTTTGTCTTTTGGGAAACATGTAAGTATCTTTTGTAGCTTCTGAAGAGCAGTGCTAAATAATAATAGTAATCAAAAAAGATATTTAGACTGGATTATGGACTGGAGTTACTTGTGGATTATTACTTGTGTGATATGTTTATCAGCTGTTTGGACTCTCATTCTGATGGCACCCGTTCACTGCAGGCAGGTGATTCATTGGTGAGCAAGTGATGCAATGCAAAATTTCTCCAAATCTGTTCCCATTAAGAAACTAACTCGTCCACATTTTGGATGACCTGAGGGGGATTGGAAATCGCAATATGAACATCTCTTATCAAGTTTGTCCAGCCTAAGAGAGAGGGAAATGAAAGAGTTAAAATACAGAGAGAATGCAGTGCCAGGGGGTGAAAACTTGTTGAATTTGAAGATCGGGGGAAATTTTACTTATTTTGTCATTTGAGAAACAAGTATCTTTTAAATAAGTATCTTTTGTAGCTTCTGAAGAACAGTGCACAATAATAATAATAATAATGATCAAAAAAGATATTTAGGCAAAATAAGATGTACATATCCATTCAAAAGTTTTCACCCCTGGCTCTTAATGCACTGTATTTCCTTCTGAGGCATCAGTGAGCATTTGAACCTTCTGCACTAGTTGTATATGAGTCCCTCAGTTATCATACAGTCACCCCCCACAGCTGTGGATCATTCATCAGGTAACAACACAGTATTATGCCGCGTTCCAGGCAACCCATTACCCGTGTTTTTCCAGCCTTCTACCGGTGAAAGTGCACTGGAATGGCAGTCAAACCAGTGACTTCCCACCCGTGAACTCGTACTGATCGATGTACTCCCAGTTCCGAGCTCTGATGTCACATAGCCCGCGAACCAACTATGGCAGCCCCTATGGATGTATTTCCAAATATACAAATAACGTAAAATAAATAACTACTTCTCTTGTCTTATGCTCCGTTTTCCTCATCCGTTTCCCCTTAAATAAGCAAGAAATAAGGACCTTTGGCTATAGAAATTATTTTTAAATGGGCTTAAGCCTGGAACGCTACAAAGTCGTGAGTCGTGTTTTGAAGCCGTGACTTACGAGCTCAAAAACCTGCCTGGAACGCAGCATTAAGAATCAAGTGGATGTAAACTTTTGAACAGGGTCATTTTCATAAATTCAGCTATTGTTTTCTCTTGTGGATTATAAGTAAAAATCTTTATGTGAAATATCTTATTCAGGTCAGTGCAAAATAAAAAAATAACATGCATTTTGTATGATCCCTCTTTTTTTGCTAAAATAATTAACATTTTGCAGATTCTGTGTAAACTTTTGACATCAACTGTAGGCATTTATGATGCTGCATGAAATAATAAAGTAAACTTTAATAGCACTTTCAGTTCAGGTTTGTGTTCTATGTGTATGTTAATTAATTATTTTAGATTTATGAGGTTTACATTTGTATCTGCTTAACGGCACACTCTCAATAACCAGATTATAATTTATGTCTGTCATTAAAGAAATATTCAAAGCAGTAACACAGAAATCACTTTGTTTTTCCGCTCTCATGCCGCATATGTGTGCGGTGTGACACCTGATCTTTCTGTCACACAGAAATGCAAACAAACTTGTTCATGCAAATGATGTTTAAAAATATCTGATCAAACTTCAGTTGCAACAAACGATCTGTTATTTACAGGGAAACCTCGTCGAACCGCGCAGAATTCAGGGGAATGTATTTTCTTCTGTTTACCAAAGACTTGACTGACATATTTCATGTTAATCATATTTACACAGAGATGTGGTACATGCATGAGAAATGATCCTGTTGCACCGCGCAGTGATGGATGTGTCCTAAGGTGACATAAACATTTACCAGACGCAGCAGACTTGTCATGCCCACATTTCCCAGATCTTGTGGGCTATAGTGTGCTTACTTTGCACTAATTCTGCTTTAAAATATTGGTCCGTAATCCATAATTACGCTTCCTCCAGTGAAAGAGTCTATCCCCTGTTGTCAGGCGAGACCAGCAACATATTTTTTTAGAACTGTTTTGGTTTGTAAACAGTGCTTGATCTGTACATATTTCTCTCCTGATTCAGATGAGGCAACTTTTTTCTGGTGTTAAAAACATCCTAATGTCACAAGATGTTGATTGATGGACTGGAGTTACTTGTGGATTATTACTTGTGTGATGTGTTTATCAGCTGTTTGGACTCTCATTCTGACGGCACCCATTCACTGCAGGTGATTCATTGGTGAGCAAGTGATGCAATGCAAAATTTCTCCAAATCTGTTCCCATTAAAAAAACTAACTCATCCATGTTTTGGATGACCTGAGGGGGATCGGAAATCGCAATATGAACGTCTCTTATCAAGTTTGTCCAGCCTAAGAGAGAGGGAAATGAAAGAGTTAAAATAAAGAGAATAGGAAGTGCTGTGTTTTAAGAGATGGATGGAGTGAGAAAGGAGGAGATTAATCTGAAACGGTGGTTCCCCCTCAGTCGTTCTCTACGACGTTACGTCAATGACGTAATATTGGGGATCGGCAACGAGACCCTATCACCTCTGAGCTAAAGAGAAAAAGCCAATGAACATTGGCGAGTGGAATTTGCATGCCGCGCCACTCCCCCGGACATACGGGTATATAAGATGGCGGCGTGCATCCACTCATTCAGATTTCTGCTTCGGAGCCTCGCCTCTGTGCTGTTCCAAAGAAGAGAAGAATAAGACGGAGAAGAACAAAAGAAACCTGCTGTTCCTGCTCCAGTTCCTGCTGCTGCTCGATCGTGTTACCGGCGCTGCCGGCATCTGTGCCAAACCAGCGATCTCTGGCTGTTGCCTTCCCTGGGGCACGCCGATCTAAAAGAGCAATTTTCTACACGGTCGTCGATAGCGTCTTCCGGGATGTCTGTCCGACCGTGTGCTGCTGGATGTGGTGGTTTTCTGTCGTCTAATGACGGCCATGAACGCTGTCTCTCGTGCCTGGGCCGAGAACACGCTGAGGCGGCGTTTGTGGATGGTTCATGCACTCATTGTGAGCGCATGTCCATGGCCACGCTACGATCGCGCCTCTCGTTCGCGAGATGGCGCCCTTCAGCCTCTACCCCTTCCAGTTCGGCGGGCCGTCCCGGCTCCTCGGCTGCATTGGTTAGAGGTGAAGGTGATCTGAGGGTGACAGTACCGAACGTTCCGTCGGGCCAGCCCCCGCGGAAGTCCGGTCCCTCAAAGCGTGGCCCCGTGGAGTTGCCAAAGCTCAGCACTCGTCCACCAGCTGGACCTAGTGTTACCTTTGGCGCTCCGGAAGATGATAGAATGTCCATCACTGCGTCAGAGGAGGGGCTTACGCCTGCTGATGCGGAAGCCTCTACTGGGCAGCCCCCCGCTGCGGCGGCTGCTCAGTCAGAGGCGGACGCAGAACTGGCGGCCATGCTCCGTCGGGCGGCCGCGAGTATCGGGTTGGAGGTGTCCAAGGCGCCTTCTCCCGAACGCTCGCGGCTTGATGATTGGTATCTGGGCGCGAGTAGCGACGTCACCACACCTCGCTCCGCCCCAGTGCCTTTCTTTCCCGAGGTGCATGAGGAGCTCACTAAGACGTGGAAGGCCCCCTATTCGGCCCGTACACGTCAGGGCTCCTCCCTTCTCACTACCCTCGATGGCGGGGCAGCCAGGGGGTACGTGGATGTCCCTCAGGTGGAGCGTGCGGTTGCGGCACACCTGTGCCCGCAAAACGCCGCCACCTGGCGGGACCGTCCGCGTCTCCCGTCCAAAGCTTGTAAGCTCTCGTCAGCGCTTGCTGCGAGGGCTTATAATGCGGCGGGCCAGGCTGCCTCAGCCCTGCATGCGATGGCCACCCTGCAGGTCTATCAGGCCAAAGCACTAAAAGAACTGCACGAGGGTAGTTCTGACCGAAGGATGATGCAGGAACTGCGTTCGGCTACCGACTTCGCCCTCCGGGCGACGAAGGTAACGGCGTGGGCCCTCGGTCAGGTGATGTCTACAATGGTAGTCCAGGAGCGCCATCTCTGGCTGAACCTGGCGCAGATGGCTGACGTCGACAAAGCTCGCTTTCTCGACGCACCCGTCTCCCAGGCCGGCCTCTTCGGCGACACCGTTGAGGACTTCGCCCAGCAGTTCTCAGCGGTCCAAAAGCAGTCTGAGGCCATAAGCCACATCCTGCCCCGGCGCAGTGCCACCAAGCCGCCGGGTGCCAGGCCTCAGGCTGCTCGTCGCCGAGGGCGCCCCCCTGCGGCTGCTGCTCCTGCTCCGCCCCCTGCACCACCAGCTGAGCCCAAGACCTCTCAGCCCGGGCGTAGAGCCAGTCGCAGGAAGGCGGCGCAGCCCGAGACTCAGCGGCCCGCTAAAACCACCCGCAAGTCTGCGAAGCGGCCCTGACACGGGCTGCCCGGAGATGAGGGAGATTGCTCTTCGGGGGACGTCACCATCAGTCCCCCCAGCCCCGGGGAAGGGCCGGGGCCAGACAACATCGCTGCTGCCACTGACCTCCGGGACAGTGGTACCCAAATTTTCAAAAAAAGAGCAATTTTCTTCACCTCTGGGCCTAGTGCCCCGAGTTTCGTTCCTGAGCGACGCACTGCCTCCTCGGACTCGGAGCCTGAATTCGCCAGCGCGGGATCCAGGGAAGGTAAGCGCTGCCCCGTGCAGCTCAGCTCTTCTCCAGAACGCCCCGCTTTCTGGGATGAGCCCCCTTCCCCTTCCCCCCCCCGGCTGCCCCACCCCCGGCACGTCAGTTACTGCTCCGTTGATCCCACTGGCACGTCGACTGGGAGCCTGGTTAGCGCTTCCCAGTCCGTCCCCGTGGTTGATCAGGACGGTACGACTCGGCTACGCGATTCAGTTCGTGAGGCGACCGCCCAAGTTCAGAGGCGTCCATTTCACGTCTGTTCGTTCGGACACGGATGCCTCTGTTCTACGGGCGGAGATTGCGGTTCTCCTGGCGAAGGACGCAATCGAGCCTGTCCCTCCAGCCGAGATGAAATCAGGGTTCTACAGTCTCTATTTCATCGTGCCCAAGAAAGGGGGTGGGTTACGACCGATCCTGGATCTTCGAGTGTTGAACCGGTCCCTTCACAGGCTACCGTTCAAGATGCTTACCTCGAAACGCATACTGTCTTGCGTACGACACCAGGATTGGTTTGCAGCCATCGACCTGAAGGACGCGTACTTTCATGTCTCGATTCTGCCTCGACACAGACCGTTTCTTCGGTTTGCTTTCGAGGGTCGGGCATATCAGTACAAAGTCCTCCCATTTGGCCTGTCCCTGTCTCCCCGCGTCTTTACCAAAGTCGCGGAGGGTGCCCTGTCCCCCCTTTGGCGGAAGGGCATCAGAATCCTCAACTATCTCGACGACTGGCTGATTCTAGCTCACTCGCGAGATGTGTTGTGCGAACACAGGGACCTGGTGCTGCAGCACCTCAGCCACTTGGGGCTTCGGGTCAACTGGGAGAAGAGCAAGCTCTCCCCTGTGCAGAGCATCTCTTTTCTCGGTATGGAGCTGGACTCGGTCACCATGACAGCACGCCTCACCAACGAGCGCGTCCAGTCAGTGCTGAACTCCCTGAAGGCTTTCAGGCACAAGACAGCGGTCCCTCTCAAAGATTTTCAGAGGCTCCTGGGGCATATGACAGCCGCAGCCGCAGCCGCAGTTACGCCGCTCGGGCTGCTTCATATGAGACCGCTTCAGCGCTGGCTACACGACCGAGTCCCGAGATGGTCATGGCACCGTGGCACATTCCGGGTGGGCGTTACTCCGGAATGTCGCCGCCTGTTCAGCCCGTGGTCGGACCCTGTTTTCCTCCGGGCAGGAGTGCCCCTAGGACAGGTGTCCAGGCATGTTGTGGTCAACACAGATGCCTCCACGACGGGCTGGGGTGCTGTGTGCAACGGGCAGTCAGCCTCGGGCTCCTGGACAGGACCTCGACTGCAGTGGCATATCAATTGCCTCGAGTTGCTGGCCGTGTTTCTGGCGCTCCGGCGGTTTCTTCCGCTGCTGCGCCACAAGCACGTGCTTGTCCGTACGGACAACACAGCGACCGTAGCGTACATCAACCATCAGGGTGGTCTGCGCTCCCGTCGTCTGTCGCAACTCGCCCGCCATCTCCTCCTCTGGAGTCAGACGCGGCTCAAATCGCTGCGGGCCGTTCATGTTCCAGGAGAGCTGAATCGTGCAGCCGACGTGCTCTCACGACAGCTCACCCTTCCTGGAGAATGGCGACTCCACCCCCAGACGGTTCAGCTAATTTGGAGTCGATTCGGGGAAGCTCAGGTGGACCTGTTTGCTTCCCCAGAGTCCTCCCACTGCCAGCTCTTTTTCTCCCTGACTCAGGCCCCCCTCGGCAGGGACGCTCTGGCACACAGCTGGCCTCGGGGTCTCCGCAAGTACGCCTTTCCCCCAGTGAGCCTCCTTGCACAGACCCTGTGCAAGATCAGGGAGGACGAGGAGCAGGTCCTGTTGGTTGCGCCGTTTTGGCCCACCCGGACCTGGTTTGCCGACCTCATGCTCCTCGCGACAGTCCCTCCCTGGAAGATTCCCCTGAGGAAGGACCTTCTTTCTCAGGGGGACGGCACGATTTGGCACCCGCGTCCCGATCTATGGAATCTACACGTGTGGCTTCTGGACGGGACCCGGAGGACCTCACTGGCCTCCCCCAGGCCGTGATAGACACTATCACTCAGGCTAGAGCCCCCTCTACGAGGCAGGCCTACGCCCTGAGGTGGGGTCTGTTCGTTGACTGGTGTTCCTCTCGCCGAGAGGACCCACGGAAATGCCCGGTCGGAGTGGTGCTTTCCTTCCTGCAAGAGAAGTTGGAGCGGAGACTGTCCCCCTCCACTTTGAAAGTGTATGTCGCAGCGATTGCGGCATATCACGATGCAGTGGATGGTTCATCCCTAGGGAAGCATCACCTGATCGTCAGGTTCCTCAGAGGTGCGAGAAGGATTAACCCTCCTAGATCGCACCTCGTACCCTCTTGGGATCTCTCCGTGGTCCTCCAGGGCCTTCGGGGAGCTCCCTTCGAGCCGCTCAGTTCAGTTGAGCTGAAGTTCTTGACGCTCAAGACTTCGCTCCTGGCTGCGCTGGCCTCCATCAAGAGGGTAGGGGACCTACACGCATTTTCGGTCAGCGATGAGTGCTTAGAGTTCGGGCCAGGTAACTCTCACGTTATCCTGAGACCCCGGCCCGGCTACGTGCCCAAGGTTCCCACCACTCCCTTTCGGGATCAGGTGGTGAACCTGCAAGCTCTGCCCCAGGAGGAGGCAGACCCGGCCTTGGAGTTGCTGTGTCCCGTCCGTGCCCTGCACGTTTACGTGGACCGCACCCGGAGCTTCAGACGCTCCGAGCAGCTCTTTGTCTGCTTCGGGGGACAGCAGAAGGGGAATGCTGTCTCCAAACAGAGGTTGGCCCACTGGGTAGCTGAGCCGTGCCCCCTGGGAGTGAGAGCCCACTCCACCCGGAGTGTGGCCTCCTCCTATGCGCTGGCGCACGGCGCCTCTCTAGCAGACATCTGTAGAGCTGCGGGCTGGGCGACACCCAATACCTTTGCGCGGTTCTACAACCTCCGCGTTGAGCCAGTGTCCTCCCGTGTGTTGGGTAACATCAGGTAATTTGCGGGAGGACGGCTCAGGTGTCGGCTTGCTGCGCCACTCCTCTTGGATCCGTGCGCTATTCTCCCAGTTGTTCCCATGGTTGAACTCTGGGTCCTCCTTGCCCCGCAGTACTGGACTAGACGGAGTAGTCCATACTGTGCTCCGGAGCGGGGCCTCCTTCACCCCCCTCCGGTTGTGGCATCATGTCTCAGTATCTCCACGGAACCTTCCGTGTTTCCCCAGTCTAGTTAGACTTACTTCTAAAGCTTCCACATGACTTAACCGTCATTGTGCTCCGCCCCCCAACGGCTGCTTCAAAACTTGGCACCCCTGGTGGGCCACCACGTGGTCTACAGGGCGTTGGGACGGTTACGCATTGAGCCCTTTGTTCCGACACGCTTGCCTGCCGGCATTGGGTCTCGGCTGCGTAACGCAGTTCAGGATTGTGGCGTTTTCCAGAGGTCCCCAATATTACGTCATTGACGTAACGTCGTAGAGAACGACTGAGGGGGAACGTCTCGGTTACGAAGGTAACCCTCGTTCCCCGAAGGAGGGAACGGAGACGTTACGTCCTCTTGCCACAATCCTGGACTGCGCTGAAGCCGGGTTGCGGCTCGGCTCCTCAGCAAATCTGAATGAGTGGATGCACGCCGCCATCTTATATACCCGTATGTCCGGGGGAGTGGCGCGGCATGCAAATTCCACTCGCCAATGTTCATTGGCTTTTTCTCTTTAGCTCAGAGGTGATAGGGTCTCGTTGCCGATCCCCAATATTACGTCATTGACGTAACGTCTCCGTTCCCTCCTTCGGGGAACGAGGGTTACCTTCGTAACCGAGACGTTTTCGAATGCTTTCAAATGAGGGATTTGAAAAATGAGCCTCCGTGTAGCAACACGTCGGCCTGACAGGAAATATGTGAACAGTAAAATACTGTGACGTTAAGTACGTGTCACACAGCTGAGGGCGTCCCAGCTCACCATCACGCTCTCTCTTTCTCTCTCTCTCTCTTACGCACCCGTATATATGTACAGTACCAGTGTACATTTGATACATTTGATACACCTGATTGAATTTGTTTCCAAAGATCTTAAGGATTTTTGATATAAATGATTACATGCTTAATGCTTTAATTATACTTCTATTGTTCTTAACAAAATATATATTTTTCATATTTAACATTTTTAATATGTAACATTTTAAAGGGAGACACTGCTGGCAAAAACAGGTTTTTCATGCACCTGTCAAGTTTGAGATTTTGGGCTTTTTGGTTTTTCATAAAGTGTTTTTTTAGACTATAGTGGAAAGAAAACATCCAAAAGACATTGTTAACTGTTTCTTTTGTAGCACTTTATTTGTTTGTGTCAATAGATTTCAATTACAATTAGTGGTGTCAATCGATTAAAAAAAAAAAAACTAATTTAATTTTTCATAAAATTAATTGCGATTAATCGCAGTTATTCCTACCTGACATTAAAGTTTTTAATTATACTTTTTATATTGCAATAATTTTACATTCATGCTTCAAATTAATGTAGAAACATAAAGAATGTATATTTTTAATATTTGTTTAATGCCATCTTTTTTATGACTGAAGGCAGGTATCACTGATTTCCGACTGATGTCTCTATGATTTTTTTTTCCCTATTATGTAACTATTGAATATATATAACCATTCAACATTATCATTGAGAGCTATCACTTTAATATTTATTAGACTTTAAAAAAAATAACCAGTAATAATAATTTAAGTGAACTTGAAACAATCTTCACATAAACCCATTATAATAAATGTCATATAGGGCTAGTAGTTACCTGTGCCCTTCAGCAAGAAAATATAGCCTAAAGTTATCTAAATTATATCAAATTCTAAATTATATAAAGATAAAACTTAGTTATCAATGTCCTCTTAAATTTTTTTTTTTTTTTTTTTTGTTCTTTGATTAACAGACATCACAGCAGCTGGTTATTAGGATATTTTGGCTGCTGTTACTTTAAAAGCTGCCGCTGCTAAACTTGATCTGACAATGCTTTGATCTATGTTTCACAGTTTTAAGGCAGCTTTAATTGCTTTTTTTTTTTGTGAATTCACGTCTGACAACATAATATGACTGCATGCTTGCAGTTTCATTTGTGTTTGAATATGATACTTTAAAACAGCCTAATACAGTGTGCGCCAGCACATTTGCGCATGCACTTGAAGAGCACGCACTATGAGCAGAGTATAAAGGCTGACAGGACAGGTAGATTCATTTTTATCAACATATGGCCTGATAACATCTCATCTGACCGCAGTTCACTGGTGTTCTACTGAAGCTCCTCTTCGCCAGTACTGTTTCTGCACTCGTTTGACTCGCGTCTGTTGCTGAAGTGAAGTTGGAGCGTTTGATGTGCTCATAAAGATGCTCTGAGTATCTAAATAAACATTTTTTTTAGCAGTTGTGAGTTTGGTGGCCAAACCTAGCCCCGCCCATGCGTTAATTGCGTTAAATATTTTTAACGAGTTAAAAAAAAAAGTTAATCACCTGCGTTAACGTGCTGATTTTGACACCACTAATTACAATACATATTTTAAAGGACATTTCTTAAAAATGCTTGGTTATATACAACATTTTATTTCCCAAAAATTGGGAAAATATATTGTTTTCTGTCTGTTCTTACTTATGGAGTGACAAAATTCCCTCTGTAAAAGCACTTGAATCGAACTAACATCTGACCCTTCCAACGTGATTACTCAATGTGTTAAGTTGTAGATGCACATCGCAGAGCCAGTGCAAGATGAGCATTTGTGGTTAAAAAGTATATATGTTTTTAGAAAATGAGTGATCATTTTGCTAGATAAGACCCTTATTCCTTGGCTGGGATTGTGTAGAGACCTTTAAAGCTACACTGAAACTGCAATTTGGACCTTCAACCCATTGATCCCTTAATTATCAGAAAAAAAATGAATTCAAGAGTGAACTAATCCTTTAAATGTGAAATTTTAAAGTAGAACATCTGAAATAGAATAGTAGTGATATGTTCTTGTAAAACATACTCAAGTACTCTTTTAAAACTATTACATTTTTTATTGTTTGGATGAATTGGACCTTGTTACTGAAGGAAATATCGATGTTTATTGAAAAGCAATAGAGTTGTTACTTGTTTTGGTTGGATGAATTTCACTTTAAAACTGACTTTGAATCTTTTTACCATGCCTACAGTGTATTTACATTTACAAATGCCTTTCAGGTTGTTATATAGATTTGTTTTACTTTTTCCCCAGACGTTAAATCTGTAGTTATGAAAATCCGTCATAAAAATGATTGCATATTTAAACTAATCAAAACAAAGAGTGATAAAAACAAACTCTGTGAAAATGATTTGTATAAATTTTAATTTTAAAAGCTAGTGTTTACCAAGAAGACACAGTGTTAGATGGTGAGATGAAATATGAGACATGATGTAAAGACAAGAACAACAAAAAGGTAACTATCGCTTGTGAGCAGAATATTTTTATTGAGCATAATTTCAAGCTGCAATCAAGCTGTACTTTTGGCAAATTATGCAAAATGTGTAGCTTTGAAATGATCCAAAATAACAAAATCTGCCATTTGAATGTCATTTTCACCAAGAATTCATAATCAGATGTGGGGAAAATGACAATGAGTGTTTAAGTCAGTCCTCAGGGGCAAAACTGTCCAAAACACTTGCACAGAAACATCCCAGGCCTTTCCATTTAGTTTTAAGTGCCCATCTCACAGTCAGACCTGTTCTTTCAGCCTGTACTTTAGCAGTCATTGACACATGAGATAATAGCTAGTGCTCAGACATGGAGGTTCATACTTTCACAATACCAGAAAGAGATCTTATCAGATCAAACAGATCACAGAGTGTGCCCATTCTGGTTCATCTGCCTTTCAACTTCGAAGATGGACGCTTCATTGCATCTGTCTGACACCCTGAATCTGGAGCTCATCTCCTGTTATTAATGACTTACTCAAATCAAAGGAAAGTGATGCATGTAGTGGTTTAGCAGGTTGAAGGAGATGAGCATGCATATCGTAGCACAGATGACAAATGTGATTTTTATTAAGACATCTCCATGGTTTATCGGTTTAAGTGAACCTCTAAACCGGTGAGCACTAAAAGTTTGCCGCTATCATCTGCTGTTGCGGTTTCTGAGTAGATGAAGTTTAATACACTTGGAGGTTTAATAGACTTAAAAGCATTTATTCACTCATGTTGTCATCATTTACTCACCCTCATATCATCCCAGTTCTGTTTTGTTTTCTTTCTTATTTAAAATATACTGTAGTGTTCCATACACTCTTAGTGTGGAGAACATTTAAAAAATCTAAAGAACCTTTTTCCCACTTTTTTTGCACAATGGTTTTTAAAGGAATAGTTAACCCAAAAATGTAAGTTTTATGATTGTTTGCTTACCTTTTTTTAAATTTAATATTACATCACTTGCTCACCTATGGATCTACTGCAGTGAATGGGTGCCATTAGAATGAGAGTCCAAACATCTGATAAAAATATCATAATAATCCACAAGTAATCCACATGACTCCTGCGCATGAATTAACATCTTGTGAAGTGAAAAGCTGCATGTTTGTAAGAAACAAATCCATTATTAAGGCATTTTTCATTTCAAACCATTGCTTCCAGCTAAAATACAAAAAAGAGAGTCCATAAAATGCTTCCTTCAGTGAAAAAGTTCATGTTTTGTTGTTCTCTCACATCAAAATCCACCAACATATTAGTTTCAAAACATTTTTTGACTGTTTTAGCTTGTAAATGCTGCCTGTTTTCTGCATATTTTTCTTCTGATTCTGATGAATTGACTTTTCATTCGGGAAAGCATTATTATGGATAGAAGACTAATATTTTAGCCAGAAACAACGATTTGAAGTTCAAAACATCTTAATGATCGATTTGTTTCTTACAAACACAGTTTGTGGATTATTTACATTACTTGCGAATTATGTATTTATCAGCTGTTTGGACTCTCATTCTGACGGCACCCATTCACTGCATATAATAATAACAGTGAGCAAGTGATGTAATGCTAAATTTCCACAAATTTGTTCTGAGGAAGTAAAACAAACTACATTTTGAATAGTCTGAGGGTGAGAAATTTTTCAGTACATTTTTATTTTGGGGTTAACTATTCGTTAATGAAATCATAATCACTTTTTCTAATTTTATGGTACTTTTATAGGTTTTTATCAGCTGTTTGGACTCTCATTCTGACGGCACCCATTCACTGCATATGGTCATAACAGTGAGCAAGTGATGCAGTGCTAAATTTCCCCAAATCTGTTTTGATGAAGTAAAACAAACTACATTTTGGATAGTCTGAGGGTAAGAAATTTTTCAGTACATTTTTATTTTGAGGTGAACTATTCCTTTAATGAAATCATAATTACTTTTTCTACTTAATGATACTTTAATGGTGCTTTTATACATTTTTATTAGCTGTTTGGACTCTCATTCTGACGGCACCCATTCACTGGATATAATAATAACAGTGAGCAAGTGATGTAATGCTAAATTTACCCAAATCAAGTAAAACAAACTGCATTTTAGATGGTCTGAGGGTGAAAAATTTGTCAGTAGATTTTCATTTTTGGGTGAACTATTCCTTTAATGAAATCAAAATGAGTTAATGATCCATTTATGGTGCTTTTTCAAGTTTGCTAGTATAAATTACCACCCACTTTCATGTATGAAAAACATTTGTGTTGACGTTTCATGAAAGAAAGAAAACAATATGCGGTCCCAGTGCCCTCAGGGTGAATAAATTGAGAAAGTTTTCATTTTTGGCTGAATGAAAGGGCTTAATAAGTGAACGAAGAGGGAATTAAGACTCTTTATTTTCTCCCCAAGAAGGGCATTTGATTGATCACGTGGATGATTGCACCAAAAAATGAGCCGATAAGTGTGACTCTTAAAGACGTCCTCGGGGAAACATCATCACTACTTTTGGCCACTGGGCCCTTTCAGTAACGCTATCCGCATCGGAGACGTACAAACATTGATTTAGCACTTAGCTCTCACGTCCCCCATGAGCGCTTATCATTTCTGGCCTCTCGCCAGCATGGAGGCGTCAAAGTTACTAATCGATGCGCAGAACTTTGAAGACGCGGAAAGCACCATAAGGAGGCTGGAGGAGGGGGACGGGAGACCAGATTTCTTTGATTAGGTGACAGGGTGATAGAGGAATATCCACTGGATGAAGTCAACAGATGGCATTCTGACTCTCTCAGTAGATATTCAGACCAGTTTACTAGCATAACACATGGTAGAGAGTTAACTATAGTTTCTTAAAGGGGAATACAAGTAAAATCAACCTACAAAATGGCTTATTTATATTTTAAATATATAACTAAACACAGTTGAAGTCAAAAGTTTACATACACCTTGCAAAATCTATAAAATGTTGTTTTTTGTTTTTTTTTTAAATAAGAGGGATCATACAAAATGCATGTTATTTTTATTTAGTACTGACCTGAAGAAGATATTTTACATAAAAGATGTTTAAATAAAATACACAAGAGAAAATAATAGATGAATTTATAAAAATGACCCATTTCAAATAATGATTCTTAATACTATGTTGTTACCTGAATGACCCACAGCTGTGTTTTTGTTTAGTGATAGTTGTTCATGAGTCCCTTGTTTGTCCTGAATAGTTAAACTGCCCAATGTTCTTCAGAAAAATCCTTCAGGTCCCACAAATTATTTGGTTTTTCAGCATTTTTGTGTATTTGAACTCTTTCCAACAATGACTGTATGATTTTGAGATCCATCTTTTCACACTGAGGACAACTGAGGGACTCATATGCAACTATTACAGAAGGTTCAAACGCTCACTGATGCTCCAGAAGGAAACATTATGCATTAAGAGAGGGGTTAAAACCTTTTTGAATTTGAAAATCAGGGTAAATGTAACTTATTTTGTCTTCTGGGAAACATGTAAATATCTTCTGTAGCTTCTGAAGGGCATTACTAAATACAAAAAATATGATATTTAGACAAAATAGGAAAAATTTATACATTTTGATTTTGTTCAAAAGTTTAAACCCCTGGCACTTAATGCATCGTTTTTCCTTCTAGAGCATCATTGAGCATTTGAACCTTCTGTAATAGTTGCATATGATTCTCTCAGTTGTCTCAAAATTATG
The DNA here is from genome assembly GCA_033026305.1 of Cirrhinus molitorella. Lineage (NCBI taxonomy): Eukaryota > Metazoa > Chordata > Actinopteri > Cypriniformes > Cyprinidae > Cirrhinus > Cirrhinus molitorella. The sequence continues at coordinate 14,364,496 of CM065129.1, forward strand.
CAGACATTTTGTAAAGAGTTCAGATGCACAAAAATGCTGAAATACCCCCAAAAATTCTCTCTAGTCTTCAGTGTTACATGATCCTTCAAAAATCATTTTCTAAGAGGTCTTTTAACTAGGACCACAAACTAGCCAACTAGCAATGGCCTAGTAACCGCACAGCAAATCACTAACAACCCCTCAAAGCACTTTAGCAACCTCACAGCAATGACCTGGGGCAGTAGTGAGTTTTGCATGAATGAAATCAGACGGAAATCTGATAAATGTGATTTATATACAGTATGTGCATTTTCATGTTTTGGCTGAGTCCTGCTCAAATCCAGATATGGTTACAGTAGGTATTTGTATTACCTTCCATCTATTATTCAAACATGTTCTAATGGTGTTTTCAGGAGGGGATGTTTCTTGTAAAGTTTCCTATGATGTATCATTGTGTCTCGTAATGGGCTTTTGTCTGAGACTTCTGCTCTGTTTCACCTTTTGAAGGACTCTGAAGTCTTGAGAGAGGTTGAGGTGGAGTTAACAAGGGAAATTATTAGCAACATGTACAGTATCTGAGATCAATTTATTCAATTAATTTAAGGGCCAGGTGCATCAGGTGCTCGTTAAACTTATTTGAATAATTCTAATAAAATAAAATGTAGAAATAAGGGAGGTCGGGGCTAGTTGTCACATGGAACAATGGGGTGAATAAATAATTTTCATTTAGAAATTGCTAGTAAATTTTACAATTAATTACAAAGAAACAGCAAGACATTGAATAAAATATGAAATGTTATAGTAGAAAAACTGAAAAAAGTAGTTTCAAGTATTGTATTACAATAATTGTTGTTTTATGTATGTATATATATATATATATATATGTGTGTATATATAATTTCAGTGTAACTTTCATTTTAATTTAACCTCATGTACTAAAATAAAATAAAACTAAACTAAAAATGAAATAAAAATGAATGGATATTTATTTATATTAAAAAAACTAATAAAAGTTACAAAAACACAAAAATACTTTTTAATTAAATAAAAAAGGACAAATTAATACATTTAAAAATAAATTAAAAAAAGATACCAAATATGAATACAAACTAAAATAGTATCTCAATAATTGTAACAACTTCATGTAGTGTCAGGGTAAACTTTCCTTCTTCTTTTTTTTTTTTGGACAGTGACTGTTCAGTTTGGGTGTTTGCTTTTAGTCAAGGTTTTTGCTACTGAAATTTACTCTCAAAAAATGACTGGGGTAAACAGTGTGACAACTAGCCCCAGTCTGCCCTACACTTGTGTAATACAACAAAACAATAACTGATATAACAGCTTGTTTGTTCATTCAGAATGTAGCATCTCATTATTTAAACTGTAAATTACAATTAGGTCATTGTACCTGTCGTGTACATATCCAACTCAAGCAACCAAACTGAGCTGAGCATGTGCAGTTACTGATGAAGTATTGGAAATGTAAAGATAACATGATTTTGTGTCTTATAATAGCTCTGAAATCCCAACCATGTTGAAGTGAGCGCTGTTGTCGGGTGATGTTTGTAGGCCCAGATCCTGTCTGCCCCGGCGCTCTACCCATCCTCCCTTCTGCTGGTGTAAATGCACAGCCATTACTCTCCATAAAAGATGATGGATTAAAGGCTGATAGTACACTGGGCTGCAGCGTTGCTGTCTGAGAGCCGCTCATAAGAATGATGAAGTGCACTGCGTTGCCCCAGAGCCCAAACACTCGCTCTCGCCTGTGGGGGAGACGGCACAGGAAATCGGGTTTGTAGAAAAACCGGGGGTTCCCAGATCTTCATGCTTTAATCTCAGTGCATGTAGAGTAAGTGTTGGTTTACAGCACTAGATCTTCTTTATGCTTTGTGGTTGACTAAATATGAAATTAATATAAACTGCATCATTCTTAGGAAGATTTACATTGTTTACATCAGCATTATTTTTCAATTTCACTTAAGCCTTAATTGCAAAAAAGCAGTTTACAGCCTTTTGCAGCACCCTGTTGCCCTGCATTTGTTATTATTTCGTAACATAGCATAATTCAGTTTAATTCATAATTTTTGTATTTTTATATTTAAATATCTGTTTATTTAAATTACATTTAATTTCTATTTAATTACATTTTTATATTATCTATGTAATGGATATGGCACAACGCGTGTCAATGAATGATGTGATATTTTCGTAAATAAATTGATCCTGCCAGAAGAATTGCATGAAAACTTAAAATGTCTGTTCCGTCTGTATCATCTCAGTGAGCTTTTATGAGGTTTTACACATGTGCAGTAAGACAAATTTAACATTTTCTGACGTTCCAGTGTGAATGAGAAACTTTTGGAAAATGCTTGAAAATGCAAGTGTGGATGGAAAGCTTTTTGAATTGAAAACATCTTAAAAATTAATGTAGATGTAGTCTCAGCGTAATGAGCAACATTTCCACGCCCATAAACATGACGCGGCATAAAACTAAACGTGATTGATTGCCTTACCTGTCAGTCATATGGCCTTTTGTGCAGGCCTTGGCCATTCAAAGCGGCCAAGGTTCCCAGACCTTCTGCCGTCAGTCTGGAGGTCTGGCTATGCGAGACTAATGTAGACGTAGCCTTATTCACACAAAATGACCATGAACAGAAGAAGACACAGGGCTTAAATACACTGAAACAAACCAATCAACTAAATTAACAGCAGGTGCAAACACTAACGAAACCATGAGTAACATGTCTTTCAAAGGAGCCGGGATACAAGACAGGCAGGACCTGAGTGGAGACGAAGGAGGAACAAACCATGGTGGAGACTGAAGCAGTTAGAGCCAGGGCGGAGTCGGAGGCGGAAGAAGCCTGGGTGGAACCCCCAGCATAAGTGCAAGGACCCAGACCCATAGGGGAATCAGCGGCATTAGGAGCCATGGTGGGGCCTTGCCAGGTGGAACCAGGGAGACTACAGACTGAAATGGCACCAATGGAGGTGTAGACCCAGGTGAAGCAGAGGAGATGGAGAGGAGAAGCAGACCTGGGGTGACAGTGGAGGCCTGGAGGGCCAAGACAAGCTTCACACTCGAGGGATTAAGGTGGAGACGGGGGCTTGACGGAGCCCAATGAAGCCAAAGGGATGGAGGGACAAGGTCTAGCCAGAGGAGTGGAAGACCAGGGTGGATACAGTTTAATTAGAGGGGTGAGGGAGCCCAGTGGAATCCAAGGACTGGCAGAACCCAGTGGAGCTGAGGGAGCATGGAGCCAAGAGTCCCTATTCACACAGTGCATTGATCCCAGAAAATTGCCATAAATTTGCCAGAGTGCCTTCTGTGTGAATGCAAACACTGATCTCGGCATTATGTTACTAAGTCCCCATCCCAGTATTGTTCCCAAGATCAATCCCGGGACGGGGATCTAGTAACATTTGCGAGATCAGTGTTTGCTTTCACACAGAAGGCATTCTGGCAAATTTATGGTTTTGTGGAGATCAGTCCCGGAATGAGTCCTGTGTGAACAAAAGGCAGGACCAAAGCTGTAAAGGGTGCATCATAGTGACAATGCACGGTATCGTTCAGGGCTTGGAGCCATCCAGAGTGGAGGTCCGAGGCGACTCCTCGACACTCGAACGACACAGGAGGACCAGAGGAACTGAAATAAAACAGCAGAGATGGGGCTGAAGGACGAGAAGGTGGGAGAGGGAGGCAATGATACAGAGATGGTCTCGGGGTTCAACCAGTGGAGACACAGGAGATTTAGAGCTGGGCAGAAACACAAAAGGGTGATGCTGGGTGAAACAGACTCAGGTGCAGGGAAATTACTACCAATCAGGGCTACATCTTCAGCTATTGTTAAGGAAGTTGGACTCAATTGCATTGGCATGGTTCAAATCTTATCTGACCGTCATCAATTCATAACAGTGAATGAAGAGGTATCATATCGAGCACAACTACAGTATGGCGTACAACAAGGCTCCGTACTAGGACCACTGTTTTTCATGCTTTACATGCTACCCTCAAGAGATCAAAACATGGTGGTAGCTTTTACTGTTATGCTGATGATACTCAGCTCTACATTTCTTCACAGCTCAATGAAACTTTGAAATTTACAAACTAATGGAATGCATAGTTGATATAAAACACTGGATGACTAGTAATTTCCTACTGCAGTTTGCTTAAAGTCAAATTATCTGCCAGTGGGGTAAAAGACTCTTGTTGTAAGAATATTTTACTTACCCCACTGGCAGATAATTTTATTTGTTTCCAAGCTTTTCTTACTTTGAATTAATGTCTTGTTTCCAGCCAAAATATTTTTCTGAAAACAAGGCAATAACTTGTCTAGAAAATCCTTCTTGATTTTTGATATTTTGGCTGGAAACAAGAGAACAAATCTAAGTAAGAAAAGCTTTTTTTGCAGTGCAGGGGAAAAAGATTAAATTAAGTGCATTTTGCTTAAAACAAGACTGAATATCTTAAGTCATTTTGCTTATCTAGTAAATACATCTTAATTTGAGATTTTTTTAGATATTTTAACTAGAAACAAGAAAAGAATACTAAGATAAGCCTTTTTTGTGTGTTTTTGTGTGTTTGTTTGTGTGTGTGTGTGTGTGTGTGTGTGTGTGTGTGTGTGTGTGTGTGTGTGATTAGCTAGTTCAGGTATGTTTTATTAGGGTTGGAGCTAAAATCTGCAGGACACCAGCCCTCCAAGACCAATTTTGGAAACCCCTAAATCATTTGAAATCTAGATTAAATATTAATATTGATTAATATTGTGCATGCAAAAACAGTAACTCTCTATCTAGTAAGAACAGAGGAATATCCACCTTTTCCTTTAGCGTGGAAGTAAGCCTATGGGTGAGTCTTCTGATTCATTAGCCACTGTAGGGAAATAAGGAGAAGAATAACAACGTGCAGTAAATTGTAGAACTGTTTTCACTACTAACATGTGTGTTTATTATTAAGATAATACGTTAAAATAATATAAGACAACTTCAGGCTGCAAAACAAGCTGTTTTGTACAGCTAAAAATAGCTGGACGCGGATGAGACTGAAAGCCAGACCCATAACATTTACAAGTGACTACACCCGCTCTTACGGGAAGAAGAAGGTGGATATTGGCACTGTTCTTGAATGTAAAGATGTAAAAGTGGTTTTATCTTGTCAACACGTTACATCAAATAGTCTTCCACTGTTCGGCATGTTCACACGCATGTTTCATTTTGAGAGGCTTATTTGCTTTCTGAACATTCTCATCTGCCAACTAGTTTCTAACAAGAGCTGCTTTTATTTTTCTTATTTGTAACACAAGTGATTAATCGTCACTTGACGTGGCACTGGAAGGCATGCTGAAGCAGCTCCCTGGTGAGATTTATAGGGGTTTGTTCCTGGAGGGAATTCTGACAGCAAGGTTAATCTCTGTCACAAAACCATTTTCAGGGGCATGTACATTGTTTATACAGCATGAGGGTAATTAAATTGCCATTAACTGTAACTATAAGTATTTGAAAAGCTGAAATCATTGTATTGTTGGAGCATGTTGTGTTCTGAAGTAGTTCAGAAATTTATTTTTTGTAAGCTAAAGAAGGTTGTGTGGTTTATGCCAGCAGACAGACGCATCACTGTAGCATTACGTACAGTAAAATAAAACCCTCGATGTGTCGTTCACCGCCTCTCACCACCATTAGTGTCTTTTTGAAGCAATGCATTCACCGCAGCAATGCATTCTGGGCTGCAGTACTCATTTGTCTCTGTCAAACAACTATGAAGTGTTTCGTAATTTCTGAGCCAATTCTTCTCTCCGATTAGAGATGTTTTGTAGAGTAACTTTTCGTATTTTCATTGTGTGACTGTGCATGACAGAGTGCTTCATCCTGTCAGAGCTTGACATGAGGAAAGTGGGTTCCGATTTCAAGTGGAGATAAATAACCTCTCCAGGTTAGCTCATGTTTATTTTTCTTTCAGCTTACATTTAAAGCTGAAGTGTCATTTTTTCCCATGTTAAAATACTGCTGACTTAAACTGATGTACAGAAGTACAGTAACTGTAAGTAAGCTATTTGTCAGTGGAATCAACTGAAAAGTATAACACTTTTGCTATCAAAACACTGATTTTATAACTAGTCTGACTCAGAAACATGGGCTTAACCAATTGTTAGACTACACTGAGCAAGTCTTCCTTTTTTCCTTTTGTCTGATGAACAAAAAATAGTTTTTGTTAGCATTTGTTTTAGTGCTTTGAGTTACAAGAAAGCCATGAAAAAAGCATCACAAATCAAATTTATTATTATTATTATTATTATTATTATTAGATTGTCATAGTTACACACTTTGTTATTATTGTAAACCAGCCCTGAGTGTTAGACAGGCTCTATATAAATAAATAATATAATATTTAATAGATATGTATTTTTTTTTATTTCATTTTATTTTATTGAACAAGGAATCCTGAAAAGTTAATAACAAATATGTAGTATTATTTATAAATGTTATGTTTTATTTATACATTTTTGTTGTTGTTGTTGTTTATTTATTTATTTATTTTTACTTGAGTGAGGAATTCACAAAATTTATAAAACTGTTTGACAGGCTTACATTTCGATAACATATGTCAAATAATGAATAATTATTATTATTATTTTGATTGTCATATTTATTTCTTTGTTATTATTGTAAACCAACGCTGAGTATTAACAATATTATTACTTGTTTTATTTTTTTATTTTATTTTTTATTTTATTTATTTTATTTTATTTACTTGAGTGAGGCTCCATATAAATAAAAATTTGTCAAATATTTTATTTTATTGAACAAGGAATCCTGAAAATCCTGAAAAGAAATTATATTGCTCTATATAAATAAATAATATATATATAATATTTAACAAAAATGTAATATTATTTATAAATGTTTTATTTATACATTTTGAATTTATTACTTTTTATTACTTTTTTTTTTTTTACTTGAGTGAGGAATCCCCAAAATGTATAAAACTGTTTAATAGCCTTACATTTCAATAACATATGTCAAATAATAAATAATAATTATTATTATTATTATTTTTGGCATAGTTACTTTCTTCTTCTTCTTCTTCTTCTTCTTCTTATTATTATTATTATTATTATTATAGACAGGCTCTATATAAATAAATTATATTATAAATTATATTTAACAAATTATATATAACTAATATATATATATAATATTTGACAAATATTTAATTTAAGTTTTTTATTTAATTTAAGTTTTTTATTATTATTTTTTATTTAACAAGTAATCCTGAAAATCTATGCAACTGTTTGCCAGGCTTACATTTCAAAAACATTATGTAGAATAATTAATAAAATCTGACAGAAATTAAATAACCTATTTAATTAATAATTATAAATAAAAAAATAAATAATAAATAGTTTTTATTTCAAAACTGCTTGAAATCAATTAATTTTTTATTAATATTATTATTATTATTATTATTATTATTATTATTATTATTATTATTTAGCTTGTTTGAATAATGAAAATCTTCACAACAGCTTTTTGGAATGTTTCTCGTTGTAAAATATTGTCATATTTCACCCTGTATTTTTTTCCTCACAGAAATGAATACGTAACTATTGTAACAGGGAACTAAACCACCCTCAGTGTTAATGTGAATTTGGGGCGGGGCTATATTTTGTCTAGCCTATGGGAGATGCGGGAGTATTCAGGAAACCTTTTGAATACAGTCATTATTTCTTTTGTTACAGTAGTAATACAGTAATTTCTTTTGTTGTCACCAACCATGTACAAATTGTACACTTCACTTTTAAAGCAAACATATCCACATTTATGAACTTTCCTTTGGCAGAGACTGAATTCAGGAAACCTAATATCTTACTGTGTACATCATAGATTGTAAAAAAAGACAAAGTGCAGACATGCTAAATGTTATTTAAAATCCATCAGCATCTCACGGAGCTCTTGTCAAGTTAGTCTGGTTGAAATGATCGATGGCATCATGGGATTAATGATTCCTCATCATGGCTTCTAAGTCATATTCTGTGAAAAACAGAAGCTGTCACAGTCAGATGAGTGATCTCCATCAAACAAACACAAGCAAACACCCTCTACAGCATATGTACACACCAACTGCCTCCTTAAATGTGTCGTTGAGGGGGGAAACTGCGGTATATGTGACTAAAACTCACGAAACCTGTCAGAAATATGCTAAGTATCATTTCTTTTGATGTTAAGGTGAAATGTGAGATTCACCCATATTTATTTAGCCATCACTGCCATTATTTAAAATAATATGGCCTATACATAAACCTCCTAAGAGAACTTCTGTCCCACTTGTTTGCTTTGTTCGTGAGACGTAGCTCATGGGAAATAAGCATAAAACCAACATCCCTCACACTTTTGCTGCAGGGTTTTGCTGAGAGAAATTTGTACTTGTGCCACCTTGTGCCAATCAAACCTTTTTTGCTAAAGGCTATAAAGATATCTTCTATCCAAAGATAACACATTTGAGTCTAAAGATTTTTTTTTTTATAAGTCAACTTACTGCTTTGGAATATGGTGAAAACTTGGGTAGTTAAAGCTAATGAGCGCTGTAATAACAAAGGGAAGCTGTATGTTATGTCATTCATCTCAGTGGCAGTTAAAATATTTGTTTTGTCAGAATACACAACTACTTTTGGATGGCCATCAACTTTTAGATTAGCCTTCATTAGTTCTTACAAGTGTCTTAGTTTTACATATTTGTTGTGTTAATGTGATTTTAATGTGAGTTTTAGAAAGGTTTTTTATAAATAAAATAATTTAAATGATATTTAATGAACTTTGAACTGTTGACTAAATTAACTAGCTTTTTTTTGTTTTTGTTTTTTTTACTTTATTTATTTTATTTATTCATGCTGGTGCAGACTCTGTCTGCTTGAATGAGGAAACACTGAAATCTGTAAAACTATTTGCCAAACACACATTTCAATATTAATACAGCTAACCCTTTACCTGTCAGTTCCAATTTTGAACATAGAAGTGAAAATGAACTTAAATTTGTATATTTCATGAACAAAAACATTTTGTAATATGATTTTGATGTACATTTTCCATGGTAATGCAATGTCTGATTTTAAAATGGTTTCCAAAGGATGAATTTTAAGATTTTACGTTTTGATTGATATATAATTTCTCATGATTTCTCATGATTTCTAAAGGCAACGAAGGAAGTCTTTTTGTGACAAAGGTCAGAACTGTTATGAAGTAGATTTTTGAGGTGCACTTTGGTCATAAAGTAATATATTACTTTTCCTATATAATTTGTAACAAAAAACAGTGGTAAAATATCTATTTAGGAGTCTTAGACCTTTCCAACGATATATAGTTTGTCAATATGGTGAAGTAAACATAGGCATCCCACTGTGCGGATGGTGACAGTTAAAGGGTTAATTAATATTGAATAATAATAATAATAATAATATCATCATCATCATCATCATCATCATTATTGTTGCTGTTGTTATTATTATTATTATTATTATTATTATTATTATTAGATTGTCATAGTTATTCCATTGTTACTGTAAAGAAACCCTAAATGTTAGAAAGGCTCTATATAAATCATCTTTTTTAAATATTTAATAAATGTTATTTTACTTTATCTTATATTAATTTTTTTAATTTTTTATTTTTTTCCATGCTGGTATAGATCCTGTTCACTTGAATGAGGAAACACAGAAATCTATAAAACAAATGTAATAATTTTAATAATAATAATCATACATTTTAATAATGTATGTCAAAAAACAATTATATTTAATTTGAATTAAATTATTAAATATTAAATTATTATTATTATTATTATTATTATTAGATTGTCATAGTTATTTATTTGTTATTGTAATACAACTCTGAGTGTTAGAAAGGCTCTATATAAATAAATTTGTAAAATAATATTTAATAAATGTTATTTTTCTTGATCTTTATTTTATTTTATTTTATTTCATGCCAGTAAAGATCCTGTCCATATGAATGAAGAAACATTGAAATCTATAAAACTGTTTGCCAAACTTGCATTTCAATAATGTATGTAAAAAAAATAAATAAATAAAAAAAATAAAAATAAATAATAATAATATAAATTATTTAAATAGTAAATAAATAAATTCTTAATAATAATTATTATTATTATTGTTTGTTTGTCATAGTTATTTCTTTGTTGTTGTAAAGCAACTAAATGTTAGGCTCTATATAAATAAGATTATTTAAACAATATTTTATTTTATTTTATTTTTCCATGCTGGTGCAGATCCTGTCAACTTGAAAGAGGAAACACTGAAATCTATAAAATTTCAATAATGTAACCAAAAAAAAAAAAAAAACATCTGATAGAAATCATATAAATGATTTAATTAATATAAAGTAATTAAATAATTAATAATAAATATTATTATTTGATTGTCATAGTTTTTTTTAGTTTTTTTTTTTTTTTTTGGTGCAAAATATTCATTGCAGTTTTAATTAATATGTCTGTGTTTGTCTATGCTTCTTTTTTTCTTTTTATAGGCTTATCTATAAACTCAAAATTTTATTCTGTTGTAGTGGGAATTCATAGTTGTCGTATCAAAGCTTTTGGAGCGATCGACTTATCACTCAGCTATGAAAGCTGCATAATTTTCCTCTGTCGTGTTGGCAGGTGCTAAAGACCAGAGGAGTGATGAGAATCAGGAGAGTAGGAGTGAAAAGGAAGGAGTGCTCATCTAGCAGACAGACTTCCTGAGAACATCAGACGCCATCTTCCTCCACTCTCCCCCAGCGCGACGAGTGACACGACGTCTGGCGGCTCCCTGCCAGTGCAGAGGCCAAGAAGTTAACCACAATGTTGTGCAGTATGAACAAAAGCTGAACGAGACCAGACAACATTTGACACGGTCGAAGGTTAAAGTAACACGACAACAGGGACATCACAGGTGAAGAGCAGCACATTTCCTCAGACAAACAGACATGATAAATCAGATACCGACTGCAGAGAGAAAGCAATTCAATCCTCAGGCATGTAGTTGCAGGAATTGATACAAATTGGGGTGCTTATAAACTGAACTCACTTCAAGATCATCGTTTTACATTGGCACAAGTTGTGACTAAAATTGTGTTAAGATGAAATTGTTTAGCAGTGTGTGAATACAACCACTCTACAATGATGAAAATCCATTCACTCCTTTTTTTAAATCCCCAAAAAACCTAAACAGTCTCAATTATCAAGCCATATTGATTTTCTGAGCAGTATGACATCATATTGCTCAAACCCCGCCCACAACCGCTGACGGACTGTTCCGTATCCTATTACATATTTCCGCCCTCAGCCAGTTGTACGCTGTCTGCCATTTTCTCCGTGTTCGAGCAACTGTAGCGACAACAATGTCTTGTAAGCAATGTAGGTGTTTTGTATTTGAATGTAAAAGTGAACATAAGAGTCTTCATTTTCTCCCAACATCAAAGCCACTGAGGGCACAGTGGATTAGTTTTGTTTTTGATGCTAACGTGCCACAGAATGCTAAAAAAAAAAAAAAAAAAAAAAACGGAAGTGAGGGGCAGGGTGAGCAGAGCTTGTTAGCATTTAAAGAGACATGCTCTGAAACAGCTTGTGGAAAATGGGCAGCCGATGTTAAATCACACACACACACACACACACACACATATATATATATATATATATATATAATTATCTGTGTATTAAGTCAATAATGCAAAGCACAATACATAGCGGTCAGCACAAATTGTTATTTTTAATCCTTATAGTATTTCATAATATTTTCAGCTTTATTTAATATTTGAATGTAAGCTTTTATCATTTTGTATGAATTATTTCATTTGTATTGTATTATATATATATATATATATATATACACACACACACACACACAGTTGAAGACAAAATTATTAGCACCTTATAAAATATTCAATTATTTTTCAAATAAATCCCAAGTGTTGTTTAACAGAAAGACAATTTTATCAACACAGCATTTTTAAACATAATACTTTATTCAGGAAGCCTTTAGGGTAATATACAAATACAAATAGAAATAAATGTATAACCAATCATTTTAAAAAGTTTCAAAATTATTAGCCCTCTGATGATAGTCAATAGTGTATCCCTTTTGTTTGATAACAGCCTTTAGTCGTTTGCTGTAGTTCTCAACAAGTTTCAAGCATGTCTCCTGAGGAATGACAGCCCATTCTTCCTTAGCAAATCTCTCAAGCTCCTCCAGATTTGTTGGTCTTCTGGCACAAACTCTGGACTTTAGTGTGCCCCACAGATTTTCTATTGGATTCAAGTCTGGGCTTTGTGCAGGCCAGTCAAGTACACTCACTTTGCTCATTTGGAGGTATTTCTTCACCAGAAGTGAGGTATGCTTTGGGTCGTTATCATGCTGGAAGACAAAATGTGGACCCAAACCAAGTTTTCTTGTAGACTGTTTGAGGTTGTCTTTCAAAATCTTCTTATAGTCTTCCTTTTTCATGTTTCCTTCAACTCTGACGAGATTCCCAGTTCCAACAACAGTTGAAACATCCCCACAGCATTATACTCCCACCACCATGTTTCACTGTGGGAACGGTGTTCTTGGGGTTGAATGCCTCTCCCTTCTTTCTCCAAACATAGGCAACATCTCTATGGCCAAAAAGCTCTAGTTTTGTCTCATCTGCCCAAAGGACGCGTTTCCAGTATGCATCACATTCCCCCAGGTTGTCCTTAGCAAACTTCATTCTAGCTTGGAGGTGTCTCTTCTTCAGAAGTGAAGTCTTTTTTGGTCGGCAACCTCGCAGTTCACTCCTGTGCAGGGCTCTAGTGACTGTCTTCGTTGAGACATCAATTCCAGACTTGGCTAGATCATTCACTAGTGTCTTGGCAGTTGTTCTTGGGTTTTTAGAAACCTCTCTCACTAGTTTTCTTTCCAAAGTTTTTTAAATCTTTTGCTTCCTGCCTCTGCCCGTCTTGTTCTCCACTGTGTTGGTATCTTTAAACTTCTTGATAATGCATCTCACTGCAGTTCTTGACACTTGAAAATGCTTTGATAAAAGTGTGTATCCTTCTCCATCTTTATGAGCATTAACAATTCTTTCTCTCAAGTCCAAACTAATTTATTTTGTCTTTGCCATGATGACAGTGCATATTATTTTACTAGTTGTTTCGCAAGATACTAATCCTCAGCTTAAAGAGCAATTTAAAGGCTTAACTAGATTAATTAGGTTAATCAGGCAAATTAGGTTAATTTGGCAAGTCATTGGACAACAGTGGTTTGTTCTATAGCTAATCAAACTAATAATTTCTTTAGAGGCTAATAATATTGACCTCAGCATTTTTTTTATTTATGTAATTATTTTTTTCAAGCAACTATAAGAAATCAGACTTTCTCTAGAAGAAAAAAATAATAGGAATTAATGTGAAAACATTATATTCAAAATATTCTAAAAAAAAAAAAAAAAAAAAAAAAAATTCACAGGGGGGCTAATAATTTTGTCTTCAACTGTCTATATATATATATATATATATATTTTTTTTTTTTTTTTTTAATGTATTTTTTTATTATTATTTATCTGTGTATTAAGTCAATAATGCAAGGCACAATACATAGCGGTCAGCACAAATTATTATTTTTATTCCTTATAGTATTTAATAATATTTTCAGCTTTATTTTATATTTTAATATAAGCTTTTATATATATATATATATATATATATATATATATATGTGTGTGTGTATATAAAATATTCTATGTACCTTTCATTAAAAAATCAAAATTCAAAAAATACAAAAAAAAATTTTCTCCGCTATCACTTTTTTAAAATCAATTTAACACATCCTTGGTGAATAAAAGCTTTTTTTTTTTTTTTTTTTTTTAAATAAAGTTTTTGGTCTAATATTTATATTTTATTTTATGTGAGATATTAAGCAGCACAACTGTTTCCAACATTGATAATAACAGTAATTAATCAGCATATTAAAATGATTATTGAAGAATCATGTGACAATGAAAACTAAAGTAATGGCTGATTAAAATTCAACTTTGCATCACAGAAATAAATTATATTTTGTTTAAACCGGCACAGGAAATGCAGCGATATGTCAGCAGATTCAGATAATCGTTTCTCTCTGTCTTGCGTGTTATTGGCTGACGGCTGAGTTTCTCCGTCCGGTCCAGTGCATATATAGAAGGTCTGATTGGCTGTCTGGCTATATCTGTGTTAGGAACCTGCTTTCCATCTTCTGGAATCTCTCAGTGTCCATTCTGTCACAACACGGTATATGTCTCAGCAATGAAGATGGATTACCAAAAGGAGCATACAGCTGAGAGGAGGAAAAGTGAGAGAGAACATACAATAGATTCACATAAATAATAACAGAGGGGTATCTTCATGTAAAGAACAGAGGAGGAACAAACGTCCCTCTGCCTGCTGCCTAGCTGTCCTCACCCCTTCATTCATTAGATCTGACCTTTGACCTTGCAGAAGGTGATCATGAGATCAAATTACAGGCTGGCCTGAGGTGCTGGGAAAGGAATTATGGGTAATATGCTGCAGTGCACATGCAATGCTTCTGTCATATGCTGTCAGGCAGCGTTCAGGTGCTGTCTTTCACCTTCTGTGGATGTTGAGTCTGTCGGGAGTCTCCAGGGGTTTGCCTGAGCACAAATGGGGGCTTTTGTTTTCAAACAAACACCTTTTAGATGACTCATGTTTACACACTGTGGTGAAATGTAGTCGTTGTGTTAAGCACTTTAAGTACAAGTTAAGCTCAGAATGCACAGAAAATACTACCAGCTCTTGCAGTTTGCAAATACAGTTGAGGTCAAAAGTTTACATACACCTTGCAGAATCTGCAAAATGTTAATTATTTTACCAAAATAAGAGGGAACCTACTAAATGCATGTTATTTTTTTATTTAGTGCTAACCTGAATAAGACATTTCACATACAAGATGTTTACGTATAGTCTACATAAGAAAAAAATAGTTGATTTTATAAAAATTACCCTGTTCAAAAGTTTACATATGCTTGATGCAATACTGTGTTGTTACATGAATGATCCACAGTGTTGTTGATTTTTTTTTTAGTGATAGTTGTAAATGAGTCCCTTGTTTGTCCTGAGCAGTTAAACTGCCCGCTGTTCTTCAGAAAAATCCTTCAGGTCCCACAAATTCTTTGTTTTTTTTGTTTTTGTTTTTTTCAGCATTTTTGTGTATTTGAACCCTTTCCAACAATGACTGTATGATTTTGAGACCCATCTTTTCACACTGAGGACAACTGAGGGACTCAAACACAACTATTACAGAAGGTTCAGATGTTCACTGATGCTGTAGAAGGAAAAATCAATGCATTAAGAGCCAGGGGGTGTAAACTTTTGAACAGAATGTGTAAATTTTTCTTCTTTTTTTCATTTAGTACTGCCCTTTAAAAGCTATAGAAGATACTTACATGTTTCCCTGACAACAAAATAAGTTAGGTTTTCACCCCCCGGCTCTTAATGCATCGTGTTTCCTTCTGAAGCATTAGTGAGCGTTTGAACCTTCTGTAATAGTTGCATATGAATCCCTCGGTTGTCCTCAGTGTGAAAAGATGGATCTCAAAAACATACAGTCATTGTTGGAAAGGGATCAAATACACAAAAATGCTGAAAAAAAAATGAATCATTTGTGGGACCAAAAGGATTTTTCTGAAGAACAGCGGGCAGTTTTACAATTCAGGACAAGCAAGAGACTCATGAACAACTATCACTAAACAACAAAACAAAAAGAAAAACACAGCTGTGGATCATTCAGGTAACAACACAGTATTAAGAACTAAGTGTATGTAAACTTTTGAACAGGGTTGATTTTATAAATTCAACTCTTGTGGACTATACGTAAATGTCTTTTATGTTAAATATTTTATTCGGGTCAGCACCAAATAAAAATAACATGCATTTTGTATGATCCCTCTTATTTTGGTAAAATACTTGCAGATTTTGCAAGCTGTATGTAAACTTTTGACCTTAACTTTACTGTAAGTGAAATATGACCTGGACATGTTCTTTACAGGTTTAATATGATTCTCCACTGCTTTCACGATGGCAACCATTTCTGTCACTTCAGTACTGAACTCGGCACAAGGATTTATATTATATCCAGTAATGTCATTTTCTGTCATAGTATGTCCGTCTGATGTAACAGAATGAAAGTATTGTGGCAGCCTGGACAGAGACTGTTAACTGTCGTCATTTAAGAGACCAAAGAGTCTGAGGCGACGCTGGACAGCACTTACTGTTCGATTGTCTTTATTAGCTACTGTAAAAGTGGTTTGGTAACCGAGTGAGGTTATTCAGATTGGTGATGGATTGCTTTGTGTCTGTTGACTTTAGTACTCTGTTTTTTTTGCTGAGCATTCTGGGTTGTCACGGGTAAATGATGTCAAGCAACTGAAAGAAGTCTAGATGATTGTTTTTCATGGATTACTCAAGTGAACAGAATTAATCCACAGTCAAATACACTGAGGATCATGACCCAGAAGTATGCTTGAAAATGACTAATAGAGAAGAAAGCTAAGTAATGCTAAAATATTTGATATTGATTGTAGGCTTATGAAGCTTTGCAACAACTTACAGCATTCAGGAACACATTTCACATGATTTATTATTATTATTATTATTATTATTATTATTATTATTATTATTACAACCAACAAACATTGTAGCTGAGTTGGATTAATGTAAATCACTGGAAAGCTTTTTTGGTCGAGTCCCATTTTGCCTCTTCCCATCATGCACTGGGGCACCAATCATTGATGTGGTTGCATTGTTTGATTGTTAGCTATTTTTATTTGAATTTGCTGTGTTCAATAAATCATTGTCTGATGTCACAGTAGGTTTTTCCTCTACATAAAAAGATTTTGTTTTGAGTTTAAAGAATTGGTTTACTTCAAAATACAATTTTCCTGATAATTTAATCACCCCCATATCATCCAAGATGTTCATGTCTTTCTTTCAACAGTTGAAAAAAAGTTCTTTTTTGGAAAACATTTCAGGATTTGTCTCCATATAGTGGACTTTGATGGGGATCAGTGGGTTGAAGGTCCAAAATTGATATACTTTTAAACCACAAATGCTTGTCTTGCACTAGCTCGACTTCATACATTATGTAGTCATGTTTGGAAGGTCACATGTGACGTAGGCAGAAGTACTGACCCAGTGTTTACACAGCGAATGTGCAAAGATAGTCAAACGCCCTTTACAAAAAAAAAACAAAAAAAACAATGACAGATCAATTCGCTAGCTAAGACCCTTATTCCTCGGCTGGGATTGTGTAGAGCTGCACTCTGAAGCTGCACTGAAACTCCAATTTGGACCTTCAACCCGTTGATCCACACTGAAGTCCACTACATTGAGAAAAATCCTGGAATGTGTTCCTCAAAAGAAAAAAGTTTCTTTTCGACTGAAGAAAGAAAGACATGAACAACTTGGATGACATGGGGGTGAGTAAATTATCAGGAAAGTGTTTGTTCTGGAAGTTAACTAATCCTATAAGTATTATTCTTGTGAATTATATGTTAGTGATGAGGTCTGGATGACATTTTATATTTTATTTACATTTTATTAAGTGTTTATGTTACTTAGCTCTCCATAACATACATTCCTCATACAAAAACATGAGATGAAGCAGATTATCAGTTTTTTTTTTTAAGTTGATAGTACTTGAAATTTTCTAAAGATGCAACTAAATAGTTATTTACAGTTATTTAAATTTAAGTCAGCTCATGACATTTCCTTAAGTGAAAGCCATACAAAATTGTGGCTTCGCTTTGGTCCAGCCTAAACACATTACAATTTTGGTAATTTCCATTCACAATTCCTAAAACAAACAACTTTGGAAGGAGTGAATCTCAGGAAAAGTGACATTTCAAAAATCACATTTCAACCCCAAAATTGCTGTAATTTAAAGGGCTTGACTTTGGTGGTAAACAGTATTAGGGTGAATCTCATGAAAAGTAACGTTTACAATTTTAATTATGACTGAAAATGAATTGGGTTTAGCTAGATAGAGGTAATGCTGTAATTTAAAGAGACAGTTCACCCAAAAAAATAATTTCTAACATTATTACTCACCCTCATGTCACTCTAAACCTGTAAGACCTTTGTTCATCTTCAGAACACATACATTTTTTAATTAAATCCAAGAGCTTTCTAACTTTGCATAGACAGCAATGTAATTACCACGTTCAAGGCTCAGAAAGGTAGTAAGGACATCTATAAAATAGTCCACGTGACAGTCCATTATGGTTCAACCGTAATGTTATATGGCTACGAAAACACTTTTTGTGTGCAAAGAAATAAAATTTCTTCAACTATTTCTTCTCTTTCGTGTCATTCTCTGCCACAAATTCACATGAGCGTGCATCGATTGACATGGAACCGAAGAAAAAATGTAATAAAGTTATTGTTTTTGTTTTCTTTGCACACAAAACGTGTTCTTGTAACTTCATAACTATTTTAATGAT